>OMKZ01010772.1:26991-42037 GCA_900302535.1 Neoniphon sammara | reverse complement strand
TGTGAGTGTGTGTGTGTGTGTGTGTGTGTGTGTGTGTGTGTGTGTGTGTGTGTGTGTGCGTGTGTGTGTGAATGCATGCACACGTGGATGCATGCATGTATGTGGTTCCAGCAATTGTGAATTTACACTTGTTTGTTGTTGTTGTTTAACCATGTATGACCATTTCCTATAAATCCCAGTCATTTTGTCTGATGTAAGTGAACATTTAATATAAGGATACTGGCATCTCTCTTACCTCTCCACAGCCTGAGAGGCTGCAGTGCTCGTCCACCTTCTTCTTGCCTTTCACCTGTGGCCCAGCGGCCAAAAGGGCCTCTTTTGCAGTAGTGAAAGCGTCCTTTGGCTTTGGTGCCGGAGTCTCCTCCTTCACCTTCTTACCACCGGCTTTGACAGCAGAAGCAGCTCGTCTCTTAGGTGGCATGGTTCTCAATCAAATCCCTGCACACAGACAGACATTTAGTACAGTTATAGTTGAGCAACATTTCAAGCATTTCAGATTCAGCTGGCACAAAGCTATATGTGAAGCTATATGTGTAGAATACTTTTTCATCTTGCTACGGTAAAGCACATCACAGCCTTTAATACACAATGCACACTGACAGGCATGGCTTCCAGGAGAAAACAGAAGATAGACATGGACATTGTCTGATTGTCACACTAGAGGCCCCAGGGCAAGGATACTGTATTAATACCAACTGTGACAGGCATCCACTCAACCAAGTGCCACCCAATTAATCAGGCAGGTTGTAGACCAGACAGTATGTACTTAGTTCTGGTTCTTAAGGTTTCAGTGTTTTGAAGGTTTGTGTTGTATGGTGAATGAGCTACAATTCACTTATAAGAAGTGTTATAAAAAGTTTAAGTTTTTGAACTTAAATCTTCAACACATTATTTTTTAAATTGTATGTTAGATATTTATGAAATGGGCTGCATTCATTGAAATTACACACTTCTGTCCTCTGTCTTGTCTTTCAGCCTTTGAATTACAAACTTAACTAGCTTTGCAGTTTTGTCCTGCAACTGAAACTGAAAGAATGAAATAGTAATTGATTCCTGGGATTAAACAAGTGACAAGAAATGAAGTGGGAGAGATTTTGAGGAAATTTTTACCAAAACTACTAGGTGGCGCTATGGCGCTATACCTACGCTTTGACCAGGAATAAACACACAGAAGAGTCGATACTGTCAATAAAGAAGAAAAAGTACGCGTCTCTTCAAGAAACTCATCGGTTTTGTATCCCCATGCATGAGCTTTAGATAAATAATAATGATAATAATAATTTAAAAAACTGATCTAAGTGCGCTTTTCAGTTATCTCTCTGTATTGTCTTTATTTCCCAAAGCTTATGCATATTTTACTCGGCCTCAGGATAGTCTCTGGACGAATAACCGAGTTTAGCGGTTACACGGTAACATTACTGACTGTTGTCTGTTGTCTCGGGAAAACCAAGGTACCACACAGGTGTCATCATGTCCTATACATCTTACATCTGACGTGGTGGGCACCGGACTGGGCAGATGTACTATCAGTGAGACAGACAAACGGTATAAAGACGGTATAACATGGTGTGTAAATCTGCATGAAAATGTAACTTTGCAAATTAATAAGTAAGTTGTCTGAATGCTAAACCAGGACACTTAGGGCACCACAGCATTGGCCCACACCTGCCATGTTGGTAATGCTGTCATCATCATCATGGCATGGGCAAGCGCAGGCATGCCCAGACAGCACAGAGGCAGCCCTCCCCCTTGTTATCAGACCAATGAATTCTCGACTGCATCAAAACACGGCAAATACTTCATACTACACAGTAACCTGTACATATCTATTTATCATTATGCAAGACTTATGATATGTTTTGAAACAAGACTGCCAGATAGCCTCCGCCCTAGGTTTGAGCTGCCTCGAAATCCAGACTGACCTGGATTTTCTTATCTAAGCACTTACCTTTAAACTTTGTAACAGTGATATTGTCGCACGAACAGGCGCACCAAGAGGGATTTGTCGCAACGCAAGCTGTCACAGGGATTTTGTGTCTCCTGTAGGTCTGTGGCATGGAAGTAGGTATTGGATCCCGTGGTCTGGTTTTCGGGAAGTTTACACACACTTCAGAGTCAGAAGAGGAGGTGGAGCTTGACTGTATCTCTTCCTAGGTTTATTGCAGTAGGCTATACTGCCACCTAGTATTTTATCATAGCAAGGATTGTTCTCTATATTAAAAGTGAGTGGAAAATATTGATGATGACTATCAAACCTAATGTCATACCCTTTGTTTATATGTTATTAAATTAACAATGCCCTTCGCAGTTCATGCCCCCTTGGAAATCTGATCCTCTGCTATATCCGTAACATCCAGTCGTCTTCCTGCATCTTTCATCATCCTACCTTTTGGAAAGACCTCTATAAATTTATAATTGACCGTTTATACAGTGAATAAAGATTTATTGTTTGATTTCCATGATGCTATTGAAGGAAAAGAAATGACATCTCTTTGCAGTATTTGAAAATGTAACCAATCTATTGTATCAACACTACTACTAACAACAACAACAATACTACTACTAATAACGATAATACTACTACTAGTAGTAGTTGTAGTAGTAGCAGTAGTACTACTACTAGTAGTAGTAGTAGTAGTAGTAATCTCTACCTATGTGGCACTTTTCAAAATAAATTTATAAAGTGCTTCAATCAAGTGATAAACAAGACAAAGGACAAATCAATAAAACACAACAAATGAAGTAAAATAGTAATAAAATCGAGGGGATAGGCTTAAAGATAATAATAAAAATAGGAAAAATCAATAGATTCAGCCATATAACAGGATAAGAACAGACTATTCAGCAGGAATGAAAAGGGTGAAAAGGAGTAAAAGTCAAAGATGATTGAATCCTACATAGTAAACATAAGTTTGACAAGGAGGTTTAAAATAAGATATTGACTCTGCCAGGCTGATACAAAGCAGCGGAGCCCTGACAGCAAAAGCCCGGCCACCTTTGGTCTTTAACCTGGGGACATCAAGATAAGGTATTAAACGATGGTAAAGATAACCCAGGGCCAGGCTGTGCAGAGCCTTAAAAATAATCAGTAAAATCGGTCCGCCTCTCTTGCAGCAGCTTTCTGAGCACACTGAAGCCCTTCTACCTTTTTTTAAGATGTGATGAAGTAAAAGTGTGTATTATCATGTGTGCCTTTTAAAGTATGGATCTGATTTTAGCAGTGGCCCTTAAATGGAAAAAGCATGACTGGGCAAACCTTTTTACATGTTGCTCAAAATTAAGGCTCAAATAACACTCAGTTTCTCAAGGAAGGTAATATGATGATTTAATGGACCGAGGCCAGGACAGATTTGGCTCGATACACGCTTAGGGTCAATAACAAGGATTTCAGTTTTGTACAAATTAAATCTTAAGAAGACACCCAATCCTTATTAATGTCCATTAAACAGCTGTAGAGAGTGGCCAGCTTATTTATTTCTCTTCGCTCGGCTTGAGTATATATTCATAGTCATGCCTTCTCACTAATTTACAGGGGAAAATGAACTGGTTCAAGAACTGAGTCTAGAGGCACAAAGAGACAAACGCACTCATGGACACAAGAAATGTCCTGTCAGTCAAACAAGAGGAAAACCAGTCTAAGGCAGACCCTGAAACGTCTCACTTTCTCAATATGTCAAGAAGGATATCAGGATCAACAGTAACAAATGCTGCACTGAGGTCAAACAACACAGGTACTGAGCAAAAGCAAATTTGATGCTCTTAGTCTTATCTACAAAGAAGATTAAAAACTTCTCATTCTGAGTCAACATTTGAAAGAGTGGAGTCAATTCTGGGATTTTGCTTATTAGTACAAATGAGCTCCAAAAAATAACTTGCTTTTGCATCTTTAGCGCTGTAGTCAAAGGACATTTATAACTCGTAAGGAGTTTAGTAATTTTCCACTTCTGTTCAGTTCATCTCTAATAGTTGTAGGCAGCAGATGCTTTAAGTTATCGATGGGGCTGTACTGGCAGATTTGGATCTGAATACTGGAGTAATAACATTTAAGGTTGATGAGCAAAGGTGACTGAAGCGGTTTAACAGATCCATTGTATGGGACAACTGAGCTAAAGAACAAGGATAAGCCTATTTGAAATTGCAGAGTGGGAGACTGGTCTTTTTGTTGAGAGCGACTGCAGTGTAAGGTCTTTGTTGCAGTGCTTTGTGTGCTTTATTTTCAAGTTATTCTCAGCACATTACAACTATCCTTCCCACATCTTTTATGAATCCAGTGCAATTTAGACTTAATCAACATATAGCGTGTACAGCATGCCCATCCTAAAATCTGTCATAGCTACAGGTTCTCAGCCTTCAGCATGTCACAAAGATATGTATTTGGGTGCAGATCCCCATTAATTAACAGGATTGCCTGTCTAAAAAGTTTTTTTGGTATTTTAAATTTTGAAAAGAACTACACAGCAGTTTATAGTTGAAAGATAAAAGTGGAGAGAACAAAGCCCATGATTGTGCGTTCAATCATTGTACTTTGTACTTTTAGATTATGAAATACATGTAAAAGTGAAATTAAACTAGCTTTCATTTTATTCAGGATCCTCAGGGACACTTTCAAAGCCTAGGAGACCCAGATCCTGCTGTGTGAACCGGGCCTGGAAGAGGAGCTGCATGTGTGGGCGCAGTACACTTGATGGATTAAAAATTCAATGTGACTTAAATGACTAGAGTTAATAAAGAGTGATTTTGCACTGCTCTGCTTTGTAGAGTTTATGCTAAATGATGATGTCAACAGTGAGAGCACAATATCTTAATATAAATCTTAGAAAAGGCTATCAGGTGGCCATGAGTGTTTATGATTATTGCTGTCAACAGTGTTCATAACAGTAGCCTGTCCTTTGTTCATTACTCGTTCTTCCTTTAGGAAATGTTTATCAGATGCACACCGGAATTGCCGGATATGAGTGAGGATGAAGATCTCTGTGATGGAGGTAATATTCAGTAGAACTACTGCCAGCAGCTGTGTAATCCTCTCAAATAATCAAATAAAGCTTGTTGCTTCAATACATTTGCTAAAAATAATATCTCATTATGATTATATCTATAAATGTTTAGTGTAACCATCCTAGGGAACTTCCTTTCTTTAACCCTTATTTAGCCTGACAAATTCTTGGTTTTATTCTGACAGCAGTGGCCTGAGGTAGTATAGCAGTTGCAGGGGAAGTTTACACACATATAGTGCCTGGTCCATAAAGCTAATGACATCTGCTGATGTCCGCCCAACTCCTCCAGTAAAGTCAGAAGCACTGTTCACTTTGACAGCGCTGATATTTGCATCAAGGCCCAGGACTCCCTGTTACAGTATGCAGGTCTAGATCAATGTGGACACAAGGTGGCAGTGTTAAATCGCAGATAAGCTGCCTATTTTCCAAAGTTTCTCTCTCACATCTACAGGAGCCCTAGTTGCTGTGTGTGCTCTTGTGTATTCCTGGGACAGCTTTAGTGGATTTTATCCCGTGTGAACAGATAATGATGTTTGTGCTGCTGGTAATTTTCATGTGCAGATTGTTTGGTCTCCAGACTTGGCAGATGGTGTAGAATGAAGTTGTTAAATAATAGACAACTCATACATGTCAATGGATATTTCTAATTTAATCTACCTTGAATTTGCTTTGCCTAAAATTGTGATATACTGTATTTAAAATTGTCTATCAAGCTGTGTTTGAACTGCAGTATCTATTCCATAATAATCACTTATTTACATGCTTCATTGCTGTAAGAGGGCAACAATGATATTTAGCATCAGTGAGGTGTGGGTGTCATATACAGGTGAGGGTGAGCAGGCCAGGGTGTCATATGCAGTTAAAGCACCTTCTGAGCATGTGCAGCATGATGGCATATTGGCGAATTTCTGTCTCCACAAAGTGACTCTTAAAGTTGCCATGTCATTAAACACTTTAAAATGACATCTGTCGGGGCGTCCTGGTGACTCAGTGGTGAAGGGCGCGTGCCACAGGGAGCGGTGCCCTGAGTTCAGATGCAGCCCAGGGGCCTTTGTTTTATGTCACCCCCCTGTCTCTCTCCCATGCTTCCTGTCTGTCCATACTGTGACTGCCCAGTTGAGCAGACATGCCAAAAACAAACCTGTCTTTTAAAAAAATGACGTGTATAGATACTGTAGCAAAGCATCTGATGGTTTTTACCGATTCTTAACAAATAATTGTATTATCCTTAGTGTTTGCAGTAAGTTAAGCCATGCAGAATGGTATGTCACAACAGAAATGAGCGTACTGTTGCATGTCTGACCCTCTGGATTTTGCATCTCATGTTGTGTAAAAGAATATAGCCGGACCATAAATAACTATGATATTAATAAAAAACACATTTTTATTTACATAAATTACAAGAAAGCACAAACTGGTTCACCAAAATCTACATTAAAAACATCTTGTATATATTACATTTAACAGATTTACTATAATATACTCCATGTTGCAAGTAGAATCCTTAATAAAAAGAAGGGCAATACGCAGTTTTATTGTCATGTCATTTAAAATCGCTACTAGTCAAAGAAGAAGAAAAAAATGAATTGGGACATTGTACTCACAGCACTTTGAGAACAACAAAATCAGGACGATCATCTTTGTGACCTGTTTAATATCTGAAACACCTGATTCAGGACTAGTGATTATATAACTCTGTTTACAATGCTTGGCAGAGGAACTCGGTCTTCATCTCAGTCTTCACAAGGAGGAAGTTGTGGAGTCCACCACCTCTCGTCCATTACACACCGTTGGAACAACATTGGAGGCTGACGCTGCAAAAAAAAAAAAAAAAAAAGAAAAAACAGACCACAAAGTTTCAAACAAAAGCCTTTTGATCTGAACAGATTTATAACAGATGCCACATTTAATAAGAATGATTAATGTTCTCTTTTAAGCAGGTGGCACCTTGGGAGAAACTGGAGCCAGGGCCGGTGGTGACGCTGAAGCGGGTGGTGGCCACCCTGAGAGTGCTGACATTCTTCTGGGGCTGGAACAGGATGATGTGGACCTTGGGGGCAAAGAGGCATCCCAGCACCACAGAGCCACTCAGACTGACAGAGATACACATGGTGGTGGTCTGAACCTGTGACAGGAAGAGGAGGAAATAGGAGCATTCATCCAATTCACTTTCAGTAACCAAAACTGTAGTTAGCTATTAGGTAATCTGAGAATAGGTGGGACATGCAGTAGTTACTTGAGTGTGCATATGTATTGTGTATGTTCTCCAATTATTTACTTATTATTTAGTCTGCAATGGAAGAAAAAAAAATTCTAGATTGCAAACATTTTACAAGGCCAGAAGTAAGGAAAGTAAAGGTCAAAACCACAGTGCGCTGACAAAAGATTTACAGTAAATAGTATTTTTCAGCTCCAAGAATATTCATTTAAATTGGAGAAGTGCTCGGAAGTCAGAAATTGTAATGAACAGATATGAACAAAAATGATAAAGAAGACTTTTTTTTGTTTGTTTTTGCAAGGCTGGATCAATGCCAGGTGCAAGTAGAGGAGGAGCGAGGAAGTTATCAGCTGGGAGAGGTGTAAATGAACAAGCTGTTTGTTTTCCTGTCAATCCGCTGCTTAACCCTGGCTCCTTTTCCCATTCAGCCTGCCCACATCTCGCTATGTGTCATCAGTCTGGTCCTTCATTTCCAATTCTCTCGCAGCTTTGTTTTCGTTTTTTTCTTGGAGAACAGCGCAGGATGTACAACCCAGCATTATGTTGTGTGTGGCAGGTGCAACTGCCAGCCATCCGCTTTTAACAAGACACAGCAGGTGTCTGTCATTACCTGCAACCTGAATGCTAATGTTGGTATTAAAGTAATGTGCACCAAGCATTAGGCTGTGCACTCACTGTTCTAAACCAGGCATAGTGCTATTATAGCAAATATTCAGCATCCTCTAATTTCAGCAGGAATGCAATAGAGGGTGAACCCACCTCCATTCAGTTTGCCCACTTTTATTTGCAGAATAGAGTTAAATCATCATTTTAGCCTGACATAAATCCTCTTGACCTAATGTTATAGCACACATCAAAGTAATTAGCATCCACATCAAAGTAATTAGCATCAAACATATGTAAATTATATGAGGATAGGGTCCTTTAAGGAAAAATGATTGATTTTCTTTTAGTATGAGTGATTTTTATTAATATTGGTGGTTGTTTGCCACATGATGGTCAGTTGCTGCTGGTCATAGTTTCCGCACTATAATTTAGCACTGTGTCACTGAATTTAGGTCAGTATCTTGAGGTGTATTGTGGGTTCCCAGGTGCTGTGAACTCTAAATTAAGATTCACCTCATGAGTCCATGAAATACACACTGACAGTTTCAGTTCCTGGGTTGAGATATAAATTCACACAAACCTAAAATGAGTGGTGACATCTCTGCATTATAGTTTATGCTGCTGTGTCTATGTTGGATCAATGTACATGGAGACAGGGTGAGACAAAAAGTTTTCGAAGTTACTGTCCATCACTGTCTAAACCCGCAACACCGCAGTGCACAGAGATCATGTGTCCTGTGCCGAATTCAAAAATAGTTTTGAATAAAACGAAGATGAGGACAGTACTGCTTACGAATGAACTGTTAAGTGGTTTTAATAATTCAAAAGATCTTGCTTAGGAAGAGTAGAAGACAAGGAATCTGCCTTTGTAGTAAGATTTTTCCAGATGTCCTTTGCTGGAGGCTGCAGAGCAGGATATAGAGTATAGATACTATGGTTCTACTTGTTTCCATTTACAATTGCATTTATGTGGCCTATGGAGTTTTACAGTTATTATTACTGTATTTCAGCAATACAGCAATGATGTTTCAGGTATCACTTATTTTTTCTGTGTTCAGGTAGCTTTATTCCTCCAGAGATTTTCCCAGCAAAGATGAGATTCTCCTTTTTATTGAGCTTTGTACTCGGAGTTTATTGGAAATCTTTATTGCATGAACCAGCTACAAGATAGTCTAGATTGGTGAGCATAGACCTTCATTTGACAAAACCCACTGGTAATCCGCCAGCGTAGAGCGGTGAGTGATTTGTTTGCATTTCACGAGGGGAATTAAGGGGAGGCAAACTGTGTTGTTACCTTGTTCAACTTAATTTCTGTAGTTAGATGGGAGAAATGTTTTTGTGCTGTAAAAAGGTTTCACCCCAGTCCATTCACGCCCTGATCTAATGCTGTGTTGCTTGATATATTTCTGTATTTGCTTTCACATATTATAGAGAAGCAATTCCTGATTTGACTGTGTTTATGAGTCTGAAGGTGGGTTGATGAGAGCTGATGTTTGGAAGTGTGCCGTGTTCAATAACCAAAATGCAACACCATCACTGTGGAAACTAGATAATATGGCGCTGACAGAAATCACACATTACTTGGGAAAGGCTGGTTTCAAGACGGCTCGTGATGGGACCACACCGTTGTGACGAGCAGCTGTTGTGAAGATCACAGGCAATACTTTTCTGCCCTCCAATACTTTCTGCAGCCCTCAGTGTTTTCATAGAGGCACTGGGAAGCTTTGACTACAGTGGCTGTTTAATCAGCTCTGTTTGATGCTGAGATGAGATGACCAGGATATGAGGAGGGCTCTCTCCCTCAGGCTGCACAGAATATCTTCAATATTTTATGTCGTAATCAAATGTGTTATTCATGGCTCAGTAGATCATATTTAGTTTACTTTAACATTTCATGAAAGATCACAATCAAATTTGTATTTGATTATTCAACTGGAGATTTGCATCAGGGTGTGACAACAATTTAAAAAGGACTGTAAAACTAGAGGAACACTGGTAATATGTCCTTTCCTGCGAAATATTGCAGATACTGTGCCAATTCAGTAGCTTCAGTAATTATTAATTGGTTAAAGGGGAGTTTTGGGTCTATCTGATGAGTCCGTCCTGGCTGTCTGTCTCTCGTTTCGCCTGGGGGCCTGGAGGAAGGGTCCCTCTGAGCTGTGCTGGAGTCCCAGGACAGAGGGCACAGCTGGGGCTCAGCATCCCTCTCTTTCACACTCCACTCCACACAGCTACGCACAGGGACACACAGGGACGTTCAGTTCCCATTCTGCCCTCGTGCTCTTGCCTGCCCGCTCCGTGTTTCTGCAGAGGCAGTTGTGTCAGGGGATTCCTCTGTCTGTTTCTCCTTTCTGCCTCTCTCTCCCAACACACTGTTCAGATCCCCAGAGGACAAAACCCCAAGACTCAGACCGCCCTCTTCCCTGAATTTCTTTATATCCTCTCTGTATGTCACTGTGTGTACAGATGACAGGTAGAAATCAATTCTAACGTCCGATAACACACAGTCACAGAAGCTGACCAATATTGTACTTGTCAGTCCCTTATTTGCCTTGCTAAGAATTTCACCCACATATTATTACATTAAATTTACATGCCTCCATCTATCTATCTATCTGTCTGACTGTCTGTCTATCTGTCTGTCAGTTAGTCTATCTATATATCTGAAAAGCATGGAATGAAATAGTTTGTGGTCAAAAGATGTTAGTGAGAAAAAAGCCCACAGTAATAGTTACCGAGTTCTGGTAGTTTTGGGCAGCATGTTAAAATGTGTCAGAAAAATGGCAGGGTTTTTTCAGACATCTCCCTTGTTAACATAAATTTTGAAATGCCTTCTTGTTGTAATAACAGATTTTTGGGAAAATGTGAAGGAGCTACTGTATAAACCCTCCGCTCCCCTTGTTAAATTTTCAGCAGATTTTGACTGCTTTTGAGTCTTTTGCAAAAGGGGAAAATACCTCTGGAATAAATATTACCTAAATGGTACCAATTTAAGAACTGTGGCTTTGTTATGAGAAAGCTTAAATTTTTGGCTGCCTGATACACTACTCCATCACTTGGACATCCAAATGTTTTAGCTATGTTTACTTACACTCCTTTGATTTTAAAACTTTAAAGGTAAAATAAGGTTGGCAAAGTTCCTTATCTTGGATTACACCCTGCCTCTTTAGTGTGCAGCTAATTATGAGGAATTAATAAACCATGCTACCAAATACATAATCCTAAGAACCAGAGACAACACTGATACAAGTGATGAATTGAAGTTAATGCAAAATTTCAGAGCCTTTGTTCTCATCTGGAGCAGATTTCTCACCCACAAGAAAAACATGACAAAAACAAAGTGCCTCTGTAATCATAACTAAAGGCATCTGATCAAAGGAATTTCGAAAGATTCAATAAGCAAACTCAGTAGCAAGAAGTTACATGCACTCTGATTAGCTCCACAGTACTACATGTGCACATTCATAAAGAAGATGTTCTCTGTATCCTAACTTGTGACTCACCCTGTAGTCGCTGGCAGTAACATAGAAAATGGGCTGGAAAGCCAGCCAGATGATGCAGGTGGTGTACATTGTGAACCCTATGAACTTGGCCTCGTTGAAGTTCTCAGGGCACTTTCGGGTCTTGAAGGCGTAGACGGTGCAGAGGATAATGAGGATGCAGTTGTAGGTAAGAGACACGAGCATGCTGGAGTCCTTGCTGTTACACTTTAGGGTGACTACGTCTCTCCTCTCTGGGCTCACTTCCTTTCTGATCCCTGGGGCTTCCACCAGCAGCCAGACCACTACCACTACCAGCTGGCAGGAGATCAGTGCACCACAAATAGCAACCTGGGAGGCTGGGCTAATAAATCGAGGTCGCTGGGCTCCATCCTTCACCCCGCTGAAGATCCGAGCAATACGGTTGGTCTTCGTTAGGAGGGCTGAGTAACACACAGCAAAGGAAGTGCCTAAGCCCAGCCGGCGCAGCGTACACACTGCTGTGGAGGGCTTGGCGATGTAGATGAAGGTCATGCTGTAACACATCAGGACTCCCAGCAGGAGGATGTAGGAGAGCTCGCGACCGCTGGCCTTCACTACAGGGGTTTCGTTATGTTTGAGGAAGAGGCCTATGATGAAGAGTGTACAGATCATACCAAGGCAGGAAATGGTAACAGGACCAATGGCCCAGGCATCTTCCCATCGAATGTACTCTTCAGGCAGGTCATAGCAGCCTGTCAGGTTGGCCAGGGGCCATCGGCCAAAGCTGCAGTCAGCACAGGTGAACTCGTCCTGCAGGTATTGGTACGGCTGACAGGGTATGCAGATCCAGCAACACACATCTCCAGGCTGCATGCTCTTCACCTCGTTCTTCCTGCAGGGGTCGCTACACTGGGAGGTGGGTGCAACGTGGCCAGCCCAGGGGATCAGGCTGGTGTTGAGGGTCAGGCTCTGAGCCCAGTAACCCACATTACGGTAGACATAGCGTCCACCTTCTTTGTGGTAGTGGAAAATGTTGTAGCGACCAAGGCTGTCTCCAAAGGCGTCAAAGCGAACTACATTCTCTGTGTCTGCAGGACGAAATGGTGCTGAGGGTGAAAAAGAAACAGAGAAGAGAAAGGCAGTGTGAGGGGGAAAAAGCACAGGGTTGTCTTATGGCTAGTGAAACTGTGAATAGTTGCATAAATGTCAGCATCATTTTATTGACTTTTTTGACAGTTTGAATAAGTTGAGTTTTCTGTGTGACAGCATTACTGGACCATGAACTTGTGTTACAGAGCACGTTTTTTCCAGAGGGCAGGCTCATATTTGATTCATGTCTTTGCATATTTATTGGTCTCTTGTGACGTTCTATTGGTCTCGCACTATATATTGAACAGTGACTGAGACAGGGGATGCAGGTGCATATTGTTGATTGACATGATTGAAGCCAAAAAGTTTGTGTCTGTTTTCTGGAATGAGAATTTCTGAGAGATGGATATCATCTAAAATGTTGTCCAATTTTTAAATGAAGTCAAGACTTACTTAAATAAAACCTTGAAAATTTGCAAAATTTTGGAAATTACCATTTCATCATCATCTCATACCTTTTCATAATTAACATAATTCATCCTGTACTTACATATATAGAAATACAAGTACATTATTTGTGAACCCCTTGTTTTTAAGGTAATGCACTAGTCTAGGATGTATTATAAGTAAATTATTAGTTTCATGTTTAATTATGAAAGCCAGTAAGTTTCCAAACTGTTGACCAACCATTATGAATTTTAGCTATTTTATTGTACAACTTATTCCTTACATACAGCATTTTCTTTCTAAATCTAAAGATTTTACAGTGTATTGAGATTTGTTCACCCCAAAGATGTTGTCCTCCAGGGACTGGTTTATTTTAGGCCTGTAATCCAATCTGATTTCTTTGGATGGTAAAGTCCTTTGGGTGTTCATTTTGAAATTGTGCAGAGCAGAAAAGGATAGCTTGACAAGAGCAGACTGACTTAAACCCCACCACCGCTATCACTCACATAAAAATGTCTCAGCTACTATCAGTACTTCAAATCTGAGGATGAGACACTACAGCTCAGTCAAGGAAAAGTATTTGACTCGGTGGGTCTGTTATCTGTGACATATAGATATGTTGATGCCAAAAAGGGTTAGGCATTTCGTGTGGCAGCTTTGTATAGACAAGTAGTAAAATGATAATGCTCTCTGCTTGAAGAAAAGAACTGATATTTATGATCCCTCTGGTGTTCAAAAGAAACCTCTCCCTATTCATACTTTTCTCAAGATGCATGAAAAAATGAGCCTTCAAGCGTGAGGCCGTAGGAATTGTTTCATCTTCATAAATTGAATCATAATAAGAGCTTATCTTCAGTTGCAGTGTGAAAACCTCTCAGATTACTCTTGCACTGCTTCCACATTGTATTTCAATTGGTACAATGAATCTAAACTGATATAACTGAATTTGTCAGCATGCGTGCAGGGCGCACTTGGGGAGATTACATGATATCACACTGAGGTTAATTTAAAGGGATCAGATGAGGAAAAAATTCACTAATAAAGAAGCTGCTCTAGCACATGAAAATTTCTATCTTCAAGTTACTCTGGTGAAAATGTATGTCTGTCATGATTTTACTCACCATCAAACTTGACCTTGAGAATGTAGTCCCTGTAAAACTTTCGGCCATTGCCTGGTTTGAGAGCATCACAGACCTTGGTGGAGTTGGGGCACAGGGCCTGCCTCATGTTATGTAAGGCAGTAGCCATTGCATAGACAGCATTCACCACAAACATGATCTTGGATTCTGGCTCAAACGGGGCCTCCCGGAGCGAGTGCTTGCCACAGCCCAGATCATGGAGGCTGCACTGGAACTGGTTCTCCCAAAACTCTCTGAACCACGGATTCCTCGTGTTGTTGTATGGATGCAGGGCAGTGAAGTACTGATTAAACTGTGGGATTTGGTAGGAGGCCAACTCAATGGTGAATGCCCCGTCTGCCACGGCCTCACTGCCCCTCACCACGCTTTCCTGTGCTCCCCAGCCATCACTGGCAACCCAGATGAAGGTGACATTCATGCGGTTTGCTGCCACCAGCAGCTCGCGGGCATCCTCGCTGCGGGTGAACAGGATGACCACCTTGGCGTTGGACTTTTGCTGCAGGGAGCGGATCACGTTCTCATAACTCCAGCGGCTCATGGAGCGGCTCACCTTGGCTGAGGTGGCGATGCAGATCTGGCGGGCGCGGGCCTCCTGCTGGAAGACATCGATGCCAGTCTCACCGTAGTCGCCCTCTGACGCCACTGTTGAAACGTAGGTCCAGTTGAAGTAACGTAGGATCTCAGCCATGGCTTTGGCCTGGTAGAAGTCAGGGGGCACGGTGCGGGCGAAGTAGTCATAACGGGTCTTATCGCTGAGCTTGGCACTGGTGGAGGCATAGCTGATCTGAGGGATTTGGAAGAGACGGAGCAGATTGGCCACCTGGAAAGAGGGAGAGACACATAGGGATCATTAGCACTAAGCCACAGTTACATCTGTAGTTTTATAACATTTTGATATTTCAGTTATGAAACTGATAATTAGCACAATACAGTACATGCAGCAAACACCTGCCAACTATGGGTGTTACTTTAATTGCTTATCATTAAGTAAGTGAAGGAAATTGGTTACACTACATGCCTGCCATTTTTCCCTGCAGCAATTAGTCTCACCTCATTCAGTCTCTCATCTCTTTACTGGATCCCTGCTGAGCC
>OMKZ01010772.1:1172-26584 GCA_900302535.1 Neoniphon sammara | reverse complement strand
CTGAAACTTTGCTTTTTCTGTGTAATAGGTTTTGTCAGTGTCGTGACACTGTGCACAGTGTGCAGAAGCAGCTACTGACTGGCTTTTGCTTCAGGCACTTCTCTGGAAGCCTAAGGGGAGACAATCTGATCACTCTAAAGAATGCCAACCTAAATCTAGTCGGCTTTAATGCAGACTCTTACACCACCAAATCACAACATAACATCTTGAATGCCAATAAATCATTTCCCGAGAAGAGCAGAATGGAAACTAAAATGCAATCATTCTATGTTGCACCTGTCATTCTTATTTCACCTGTCATTCTTATTTCTTTATTATTCTCATTCTTATCTCTATTCTTAATATTGTTGCTATAGTAACGACCTATTACAAACCTAGTCCTCTATAATGTATTTTTACCTATGAAACAACAGTTTTAGCAACATTTATTCAAAATATACAATATAATGAACAAAATAGTAGAAACACTGCACTGAAGCTGACTCTAACATTGAAGTGGTTATTTAACAGTTACAAATGCAGCTACACAGCCATATTCAGTCATATTAAGTTGAATGGCAATGTGTGAAAAGCCCAGTGTGTGTCAGCTTTGAAAGAGCTCTGACAATCACCACCCTTGAACTGCATGTACAAAGAGTAACAATAATCACAAATTGAAGCTCACCGACCAGTATAGGCTGGTTGGCTGTGACACAGTCTCAACAAAACCTGTATGTCATGAGCTCCACAGTGGCAGTGTTTATTGCAAGGCTGCCATTTAGATACTGCTTGTATTGTATACTCCAAGGCCAACGCATAGAGATGCATAACGTGGTGTGAAGATCACAAAACTTGAACCTCTGAGCAGTGGAAAAATAATAAGATCTGGTGAGATGTCTTTCTTATCTTTTTTCCAGATGGGTTTACATCTGGAGAAAGTCAAAGGATGCAATCTATCCATAATGTTTATTGAAAACTTTGAAATGTGGTGGATGTGTAATGGCATGAGAAGCCCTCTCATGGGTGTTGTGAGGTCAGGTGATTGCTCTGCATGGTTTAATAATGGCCAAGGCATAAAGCACTTTACAGAAGCAGGGACACCCTATGATACAAGCACTGTCATGATTTTCCCATTTTCCAACTCTCATCACTAAACAAATTTAAGAGTGATTTCATGAAAGACGAGGATAAAGTCAAACACTTTGAACATTATTGAATATTTACGGTAAGTTCTGAGTTCTGGAGCACAGAGTGCAAAGATTTCCACCTCCTTCATCACTTAAACAGCTGAAGGCATTTTTTTTTTGAAGGTTTTTTTTTCAATATTCCACTATGCACAGTTCAAGACTTGTATGACAGCAATACAAGGAGGACTGAAGCCGATCTGACTACAAATGGTAGCCCTAGTCCTTGTACGGCACTTCACATTCATATACTGTGTTGTTTGGTGTTTTATTATTTCGTGCACCTCCTGTGTTTGGTGTTTTATTGTTTTGTCCACTTCCTTTATTTTTTAAAGATTACTTCGATTAACAAAGAATCCTGCACATATGGCTTTCAATATATTGTGTTTTGACACTATATAGGTGCCAAATAAGATGTCACTTTTTAATCAAGGTCTTAAATAAAGTTTAGGATATGTTAAGATATGTTTTGTCCTGCTCCACTCCACCAGTGTGGAATAAATGTGGTCTTTGTGGACATAGTTGGGTCTACAGAAGGGGAAACATTATACTTTTGTTTCACCGGTGCATTTTTGAACTCTAAAACACAGTATTGGCAGAAATTGCCATAAAATACTTAGAAAACAACACTAACTGACATTCAAGCAATGAAATGGCCAAAGCACACAGTGGATCTAAAGCTGGCCTGGGCGGGGTTTTCATTTTAAAGATCACTTTGTTGTTCAGAATGTAGCTTAATTACAAATGAGGGTAGGACACTGAGAGACATTACAATACATCTAATGCGATGTGCCTCAATGGATTTTAATCAAGGGAATCTTTGTTATTCTGCAAGATCAGAGGGATGAATATTAGATGAGCCAATGGCAGTGATTTCCAGACCACTAGATTTATTGGAATTAATGAGAGAACGGTTTGCTCACAAATAAAATGCAACAGCAAAATCAAGAGTGACTGTACTTGATTTTTATAACTCCCAACCCAAACAATCTATTTTATGATATAATCTGTTTTGGTGAACTGAAGTATGTAGAATGTACAGATGTAATCATTGTGTTCAATGTTGGGGTACTTTCTGACTGAAACATAAAAACAAAATGAAAATCTAAAGAAAATCTTAAGACATGACTGAGAGTACTTATCAGTTCAAAAGTTGTTTTCCCCTGAGGTTTCCAGGCCAGTTGCAGAAACCCTGATTATGCAGATAGGCTAATAATCATATTCCCACACAAAATCCTCCAAACTGTTTCCTTAACCCGCCTTGACAGCCCCCTTCAACATGTGGTGCGACAGCTGGCGGCGGCATGTTTGCTCTCTTTGGAGGCAAGCAGACTAAATCTAAAGTGGCAACTGACAGATACATAAAGTACAAATCTTAATGTTTAAGTAAAAATAAAACTGAAAATAGAATCCAGATTTACACTACAGAAACAGCTACTTACACTTTGCATGCCTGTACTGTAACAGAAAGGTCACAGCCTGCTTTTTTGTGGGGATGCGTACATCACATAAAGCCCAGGTTCATGGTCAGTCTCATTCACTGTTAGGGCCAATTTGTTTTCAGTTCAGTCAATGCACCATAGAAACTGAAGCTGAAATTCACATTATGATACATTTTCTTAATTTCCTTCTCGGTAATTTCTTCATGGTTTGTTATGAGCACCTTTTCAGTGCAACATGTTTATAGTTTTTGAACACTGAAGACAATCCACCTCTCAAATTGTGCAAGTTTAAAGCGAATTGATCCAAACCTCCGTTTCAGTCCCCACAGAAATATTACATAACAAACCACTCAAGGACTGTCAGCTCTATTCCCAGCCCTCAAAAGACTGCGGTCTGTTTCTGACCTATGTATGCTCTCCAAATATGAATATGTGATTACTTGCTAAAGGTGCACATCTGTACATCAGATACTGCAATAGAAGAATGGGTGAGATTATTTTTGAATGCAAAGTGTTTCCAGTCCAGATGCTGGATGCGTTCTAAACATGAGATGTGGCTGTCATGATCGCAGAGCATCTGATCTGTATTTCGTCATATTTGCATCATACTCTGAAATGTCAGGGCAATAATATCTCTTGATGTTTGAGGTGTTGGTGCAGGACAATTGTTGAAGTCTAACCGGCTAGACTAATTGGTAGAGAATGGTTAATATTTAAAAAAAAAAAAAAAAAATCCCTGAGGTTTCCATGCTAAGAAAAAAAATTCCTGATGCTGGAGTTTAACAACCAAATCATCATGTAATATCATTCACAAAACAGCCTTTCCTTCACCCCTCTCTACAGACTCATTCAATATGTGTTGAGAAGTAAAAAGCAGTATGTTTGAGGAAAGCTGCTTAGATCTAGGTGGTCATATGTTAAGTATAAGAAACTCAAATTGTAGCCACAAATAGACTTTACCAGATTAACAGTGAAAGGAGCAAGTTATTTTAATTAATTAATAATTCTTTACTGATAACTCCTTTTGAAACATTTTTATATTGCCGTATACTGTTTTTTCTTGAGGATGCTTGGCTTGATGCTGAAAAAACAGCAAGAGGCTTCTGCCAAATCAATGACTATCGGCAGCTGGTTGTGATAGACTTTAAACTGAAGAATACATCTGATTCTTAATCTGAAGGTTTTCACCACTACATTTGAGACCAAACGGGCAGAAAATATGCAAGTTCATTAATGTGCCCATGTATCTACACATGCACACAGACGGGACTTAATGCAATGAAACAATGGAAGGGAGACAAAAGGGCATCCATGCATCCATCAGAATTGATGACATAATCCATGTTTTTTCAGAGGACACCAAGGTGAACCGGAACAAACAAACTCCTTGGAGTCCACCGCTGACAAGACATCTAATCTAATCCATTACCTAAGACTGAATCACTTAGTCCGATTACAAAAATAAGATAGCAAAAGTTCAGTGTGGAACCTTTGACTGGATATTGACTTATAGTGCCGCTGTATTGTAATATCTGATATAACTGTGCTGATGTAGTTATGTGAGGACTGTTTCCAGACAGGTAGGAGAGGGAAAAAAGCAATCATTCTGCTGGAATTTGGCTGTGCTTGCAGTAGTGAATGTGTAATTTCTTCACGGTGTGTTAAAGGGAGCTCTATTCCTGTTCAGTAATCCACTTACTGCTGGCCTAAGGAAAGCTATGAAACACAATGTCAGACATGTCACTGACACAGTGGGCTTATTGGAAATCATTATATAGGTGTTCATCTGGCTTATATGGAATGCTGGGACCTTTCCACCTGTCACAACCTGTGAGTACTGTCAGGCACATTTGAATATGTGAATATGCTTTGAATGTGTGGTAGATATACTGTTAAGATCATCGGTCGTCCTTGAAGGGAATATGAGTAGAGATGGAATGCAATATGTGGAGTGTCTGTTGTGGAGTGCAATCAGTTAAGGCAACATTTTGTGCTTTAGGATCATTTCTGATCTTTGCACAGTCATTTCAAAGATTTTTTATTGGTTTTGAGGTAATGTATACTTACTTAATTAAAGGTTGGTACAATGATTTTGATTTTGATTTATTTTTTTTTTTATTTTTTTTTGGTTCATAGCACTTCAAGAAAGATGAATGGTAGGCTTTACACAGAAGGAAAGCAGAAAGATGTATGAATATAGAATATGATGGTACACACATAAAGGGATTCATACATGGGTTTTAAAGTGGACTATAAAACCCTACTGATGTTCAAAGCAGAACTGATTATGTATTTTAGTAGGTTTAAGTCAAATGTATGTATTAAATAGTTGCTCTAGATCACCATAATTTAATTTCTTGATTGCCTTCGATATTAGCCATGCAGTGTAGCTGTTTCACATGCACACACAGCTGCAGGGATCATCCTGCATAAAAGAGTACTGTATTCAATTAAGAAAATTAAGGACTAGGCCAGGATGGATTTGCAGTGTAAAGTCTGGTGTTGAGCAGATTACTGTGAAAGAGGTTTCCTTCAGTGCAACACCGGAGCATACAGGACCTGAGATCAGAGGGATGATGGCATAAGACACAGAGACACTGACAAACTGAAAAACAAGGTTTTTTGAGTTAAGCATTTCAGCTCTCATGTACTGTTTCCACAGATACCCAATAGCACCAGCTTGCATCCATTAAAAGCACTGAAAAAAAATCCTCAAATTGGTGTAGTCCAAGAAAATAAGTGAAAGCAACAATAACTCTACAGTGGTTAGAAGGAGATTGAAACTCTATGATACATATAACAACAACAACAACAACAACAACAACAACAACAACAATAATAATAATAATAATGATAATAATAACAATAATAATAATAATAATAATGGCAGATGGTGTGATAGTAAAATGGCCAAGGTAGAGATTATAGAGGAGAAATGAAGGGAGACTGAGAGAGTGTCCTGGTCCAGGCAACATCAGGCCTGCTTTGTAGAGATGTCATGATTTTTTCTACATGAAAAGCCCATCTGCTCTTCCCAGAAGACTGTCTCAGTGTGCCTCTACAGCAATAACACTGTATTCCCAGAGCAGCGGTCCTTAGCTACGCTCACTGTCACACATATACAGCGCACTGCAGCACTCTGAAACACACACGTACACACACATACGCATGCATGTGCATGCATGCACGCACATACACTCACTGTATGTGAAAACTAGTGTATAGTTAGAGTGCACTCTAGATCATCATCAGTTTATTTCTTAAGAGTTCAGTTGCTTGGCAACAGCTTTTAAAATGTTTCATCGAGTGGAAATATGAACTGTTAGATACCTAGAGGGAGTTTCTTTTTTTTTTAATCAGGTCTTGCCCTCTCATCTTGCTGAGTAATATGAATCTCCTACATAGCACAATAGTCATTCAAAGTCCGTAAAGTCAACCACTCAGACTACACCACGTTTTAAGGTATGGCTACGCTGCAATTCACTTGGAATGTCAGTAAAGTATCTGTTTCAAGTGTTCACATTCATTCATTTCATGTCATGTTTCTCTAAGTGCTATGTGTTATAAACAGCTTGCATCAATATTTCAGAGGCGCTCAGGAAATCCTGCAGGAAATATGCTAAAACTGAAGTTGGCTACAATATGACCTCACAAAAAAGCTAGCCAAATTGGGGTTTGGCTAAATTTACACCATGGTAGTTGTGAAGGCCATGTGATGAGGGGAAACATTCACTGAGTTAGGCCGAGGATATGGTATATATTGTGACTGCACAAATAGTGAGTTCTGCCAAGCCACTGAATAATCCAATCACGTGTGAATTATTTATGATTTCAGGAGCACGTTCTTTACTTTTACCCATGAATAATGCATTTTCACTGCATGGCTTTACTGATACATTTCATCATTATTGTTCTTTCTGGCATGAATTCTGTCATGTGTGTATCCACGTTTAAATCCTTTGTTTGGCTCGTATATGCTCCAGAGATTGTCTACCTGCATGTACAGAAAATTCTGTAAATATGATTGTTTGTGGGTGAAAAAAAAGAGAGATTCTTGAATTTGCTGAAAACTCATGCAATTATCTTGTTATTCTGCTCATACAGTTGAGAACTTTCCCTGAGTCTGTAAATGTCAACCAGTGTGTTCATATCAATATCTCTGTCTATAAATTACAGCATGCATCCTTGCCAGTCTGTCTTCTCCTGTTAGATGCTAATATTGTGCAGCTCTAAATGGCACCCTGTCTCATTAATTAGTGAATCGAACCACATCTCAGAGAATGTGCTAACACATTTCACATAACAGGAGAACTCTTAAAGGCACAATGAGAGCTTTCAACCAAAGAGCGGGGAACAAGCTTTACTTCAACTCCCAGACAGTGATATTTTGTGTGCTGCTCTGAAGGATCAGAGTAGGTGTGTTAAATAAGCTGTTGTTTTTAGATAGCTTCCAGAAGTTTCCTTTAACTGTGTTGCTGCGCCTCAGAGTTCATCTTAAGTGTGCATTTGATTATTTGGCATTCCAGAGGTGTTGTTCTTCTAATGCGCCCCGGTGATTATGATGTGTTGCTGGGGGGATGCTCTCATACCAGTGAGTCATATTTAACAGCACAGACTGCTGTCGGGATAACAAAAGTGGAGTCCCTTCCATGTATTAATTAGAAGCCAGGCCTGGGGCTAGATGTTCCTGGGCTGTAATTGTAAAATATAATTCATCTCTGATTTACTCCTCAGTGCCTTTAGGACACAGAGGAGTAAAAGGACTCGTGCTCCCTCTGTAAAGCGACCATGCCCAGAGAAATTCATGTAACAGCAGACTTGGTGCAAACTGATAATGATTTTAGGCATGTTTTATGAAGAAAATATTTCTGCCTTCAGTTTTTGCAGCCGTGATTAGTACTGAATGTTTTGTAGATAAACATGCATCACATCTGTATGAGATGTATTGGCTCTTCACACATGAATGAAGATGCTGAATATATTGAACATGTCATCACAGTGTAATTACTCACCTTGCATCAATAACCTTGAGGCTCTGATAGACCACAGAGAAACTGTTTCAATGCTATAATTTAGAGCCACATAAATATTTCTATGAGTTTATTGATTCTAACCATCCAGATGGCACCAGAGACTTCCCCGAGTCTGTTTAAGAAACAGTGCAAGATTGTAAAATAGCTTGACAGCACATGATGCCATGTAGCCCACTCCATCTTTCATTCTTTCCTGCTATGATTATATCTTCCTGCCATTGTCTCAGTGCCTCTGTGAAACATTATCTCTCATTCAGCCCCCTGCATCCTCTGTGCGCAGGAACACCTCTGCCAAGCCACCAGACAGCCCGGCTGCAGCCACAGATGGGGAAGACAGAACCTAGTCGGCAATCGCGTCACTGAGCCTCGCCTCCGCACTTCTCTCAATCTGTGCCCGTGGAATGCCATCATGGCCAGGCCTGCAGCCAGATCCGCCTCCATATCCGAGACTGTCACACCACTCTAACACCAGCGGCACAGCAACGCGCTCGTTCATTGTGACAGATTTAGATGGCGCTCAGTCCGTTTGCCATGTTCCACCATGTCACCATGGCAATGAGGGTCTCTAAACAAGTATTGCAAGTTTGTCCTGTAACTGGCGGGCCTTCAAGATGAAAACCCCACATCTGATTTGCCCACCTGGTGTTCACACAGATGGGCAGACACTGTAGCCCTTTTGCACGGCTGGGCTGTTGCAGGTACATGTCTGACTGGCTATATATTATTTTATGTTGAGACCAGGCAGCCAGATAGATGAGCAACAGTACGAGGAGACGGTATCTGCAGAGAAACAACCAGTGGCAGTACAGAAATGCCGCCCACACACTCACCCCACCTGTATATCTCTGTGTAATAACATTGTCTCTTCATATAACATGACAGTACCCGGATCCACTTTCAAAGCCTCTTAGATGGCTTTGTAGCAGAATGCGAAGTCAGTGTTTATCGGACCATCAGTCAGACCAGCGCAAATGCAAATGCCTCTCTTCCTATACTTGTACAGTGTGTTTTCAAACAGCATGTCCAGTACACCAAATGTTTTAAAGTCATAGTTATTAAATAAGCTGTAAGAGAAGCTTATGTTACTAATTTAGGCAACGCTGGCCCCGCACATAAAACAGAAGTCACTTTAAAATGCAGTAAGGGGTGAAGAAGTGAAGGTGAGGACAGATTTACAATTCCAGCTAATAGAAAGAGCTAGAGCTGGCACAGCTTGTAACTGAGTTGTATTACAATACAGAAGGCTATTCATTGTTAGAAAACTTCAACCACACAGGTGGGTGTTCCGTGTTTCACAGGAAAGTCCAGGAAACGCTAGGACCTTAAACCTCAGGCTTGTAATAGTACATCCATAAATTACTGTGAGACAAGGGCGCTCTCCAAGGAGCCCCAGATGCTGGGTTTCACTAAGATTACAGCTCATTTATCAAAGCCTTCATTTCCAAACTGTCCTTTTCACTAGGAATCCCTTTGTAGGTCCTCTGGATCTCCTTCATTGCTACACCAGTTCCCAGGAGCGCTATACCTACATAATGTATTACTGTTTTCACCATAGCGTTTGGTCAGCAGAGAGACCCAAAGCTTTAGCTGAGAAGAACTATACTCAAAGTAGCATTTGCCTTGTTTTATTTCCTTAGGTGCCATCAATGAGAAATTGTGCCATAGTTCCAATAACATTTGAGTGGAGGTATTAAATCTTACTAAATCTAGACAGTAGCATTTTCTCATTACAGCAAATGTAAATATTTGTGTTTATTACTGACACATCTGATCTGACTTTTGCAGCCACCACTGTAATTCCTTTCTTCAGACAGGCATGTTAGATATGTGGAATATGAGGCTGTATCGACTGTGCATCACCAGGGTGGACACACAGTCCTCTGGCTGGCTGAGCGTGATGATATGTTAAAGTGAACGCTTGGAGGCACATTTGTGGTTATTTATAAATTTCCATTCTTCTGTAACAAAAATCTCTTTTTGCAATGAATGGGAATTGCATTAATATGGCAGTTATATTATAGATTAAGATATGTAGGTCCAATTAGCAGAGCTTTCATTGCATCAGTTTGAGTGAGCTGAAGCGAGCGCTGCTGCTGCTGCTGCTGCTGCTGCTGCTGCTGAAGGAAATCATGCCATCACTACTCATCCTGTCAGCCCGTCCTGAGCACAACATCTGTAGCATGTCTGGCTCTGACAGGCCCACTGCTGAAGTGTGAATTACCAGGAAAGTGAAGGAGACCCCCTAAATTAGATCAGTCTAGCATATGGGCATACAGGTAAATAGATCCTCCATGCGGAACCCATACTCATTAAGTCTGTGTGTTAACATCTCACATGAGGTAATTGCACATGCTACTTAAGTCTAATGGACAGTTATATGGCCATAAATCACCCTCTCTCCCTTGCTCTTAGTCCTTCAGACTCTCTCTCATGCTCTCCTCCTCTTCCTGTGTGTCACCTGAGCTGAGATCGTAAAGGAGCGATCATGATTATTGCACAAGAAAAGTTTTGCACATGCCTTTGTTGTTGTGCTGAATGGTGACAGATTTTTTGTTTTTTGCTGGCCGGACTATGTATGTGCCCCAAATTTGCTGAACTTTGAACCCGTCATGCCCCGACCTTTGAGAGCAGATTTTCCAATACTCACCTTAACAACACTATAAAGGCTTGGAGAGACCACACCAAAAATACATTTGCATTGCAAAATGTCATCCTTTACGTGGAACTACTAAACCAGGTTTGTTACAGAGACATTTAAGTTGGTGTAAGTAGAGGTGTTGCTACCACTGGCACTTTTCTCAATCGCTTCTATGTTAGCAACCTACTACAGTGCCACTTAGGCCCGGTTCATATTACCATCTTAGGGCATGACAGCAGAAGTTATTAGCTTTAGTCGCTTATATTCTGTATCTATATACACACATATTTAGAGGATTGACAATACTTGAATGTATGAATGAATAACAGGGGTCACTCCTGTATTTTCAGCGCTGTCACAGCAGTGAATGCAAGAAAAAATAATGGTTTTAATGACATCTCCCTTTTGAATGCGCTCGCAATTGAGCTGTCAGTGAAGCATTAACGCCTCCTCCAGTGATTTCATGACCTGACTTGTTTTCAAAGCTCTTGGAACAGTTCATTTCAGAAAGTGATGATATCACACCATCATCTCACCAATCACAAGGAGTCTTATATGTGCAGCAGGTTAATCAGGGCCTGGATTGGTTGTGCCTGTAATTTGTTATTACTCCCATTTTACCAGGTAAAACAATGATTTACTTGCAAGGTGCACTTGAAATCACTGGGACAGGTGTGGTTACATCTGTTGCATAAGTGACTGATGACTCTGCATCCACTATCGCATCAACATCACTGCACATCGGCTACTGTAAAGTCCTGTTCCCATCCATATATCCATTTATTGAGTGTGAACTTGACCGGATTAAGCACTAAAAAAGGAGCAACACTTAAGCTCTAATGTGAATGTGACTCGAGTGTGCTGAAGTGGCTCAACAGTGCACTGTACAAAATGGGCACCTGAATTTTGCACAATAATGTGAATGCCCCTTAACACTGTACATTTCTCATTACCATACACACACACTGTGCATGTACTGCAGTATCTGCTAATTAAATTTAAAACCACCCTTCTGTGTTATCTGAGATGAGTCTCACCTGTGCAACAAGTGTAACCACAACCTTTGCAGTGATTGCAAACAGGCCTTGCAAGTAAATCATTGTTTAACCTGGTAAAATGGGAACAACTAATTACAGATAGTTGGCACAACCACTCCAGGCCCTTATGAGCCTGCAGCGCATGTTAGACTCACTGTGATTGGTGGAATAATCATCCATCATTTTCTGGTATGAACTTTTTCAGAAGAGTTTTGAAAATGACAGAGGTCATGAGTTCAGTCAAAGACCTTTAGAGTATAGAATAAGACGATGCACTCAGCAACTTTACAATGGGGAATTTTGAAATGCTAAAAATGGCGGAACACCAACATAAGGCACACTATCAGCCAATTACATATTCAGATTTTGCGTAGCAGCACAGCTCTGATATTTACAACAGTGCTAACAGACAACAGCTACAAGTCCAGACAAGCCCAGAGAAGACAACGGTTAGACTGCTGGACACTACCAAAATAATACAGGTAAAACTGTAAATGTATACGTTTATAAAACTATCGTTACAGCTGGACTTTGTGCCTGACACGAGTGTTTACACTTACCATGGCAACGACATAGGCTGCCGCACGTAATGTCGCTGTGTGGGTAGCGCATGTGCACAAGCCTCTGTGAGTTAAAAAATACAGTTTTTCTGTGGCATTAATGTCCTTCAGAACAAATTTTATGACTCTGTGTTGTTTACAGTTTGACAGTGTCACTAAATATGGAAATCAAATGACAACACATACAGCAGAACGGTAGATTCAGGCAGCTCCCCATTCAAAGAGATAGGGCTCTTGTCTTGTTGGTCGTGATCCTGCTGCCCGAGGGCGTTTCAAAGATGGCGCCAGAGTGCGCAGTCTCTCTTTTATAAAAAGGTCTCTGGTTCAGTGTAAGGGGCCTTTAACTCTGTAACTGTGCTGTCAACTGTGCTGCAGTTTTTGACTTTTCTAACATCCCAAAAGGATGGCCTTCAGTAGTAAATCGAAATTTAAATGTTTCATTGCAGATACAATGTAAACAGTCATTTCATATAGTCAGATCGCTTCAGTTTGTTCCTACCTGTATGGAGACGTCACTGTAGGAGCCTCCGATCACCCCAGAGATGGCCAGAGGGACGTCGTCATGAATGGCATAGGAACCATCAGGGCACGTGTACTCACTGTCGTCCACTTTGGTGAGGGAGGCCCTGACAAACTCCAGAGACTGCTCTAGAGCATAGGTGTCCTTGGAGCAGGTGTCCAGTATATGAGCTCCCAGTCTGATGCCAGGCAGGATGCGCTCGTCCTTGTTGATTTCATCAAGGGCCAGCAGCATGGCCTCCAGTCTCTGGATCCCCCTCTGAGCATTGATCTTCCCACAGTCCTCTGCCCCCTCACCCTTCTGGTGCACAGGGAACAGACCACCAATCATCAAATCTCCGTCCACTGTGATCTCCCTCTTGGAGTCAGTGTTATACCCTACCACAGGCAAACCCTGGGGAGCCTGGGCAAAGAGAGACACACATACGTACAGCAGGCTGAGGTGGGACAGCTGGAGGGGTCGGGGTACGGGGCGCACCCCCAACCCAGGGGATTTCCCCGATGACATATCCCTGGGCAAGACAAAGTCACAGTCCTGCCTGTGGTTCTTTATTTCTGCTGCTCTTGATGACTGTAGCACTGAAGGACAGCGAGGCGCAGCAGCACCAGATCTCAAAGTGCCAATGTTTTTATTCTGACGGAGGCCATTTACAGCATCAATGCCATCCTTTTCTTTCTCTTCTTCAGAGATTTTGTAGATTACAGCCTGCAGATCAAACAGAGAGAGATTCAGTCACAGCTTTTGAGCTTCAGTACAATGAGACCTTTGTCTTGCACACATTGTGTCTGTTTACAAGCACAGTGCCAGGAGCTGACTCTCCTCTCATAGAAATACTTGAGATTAGCTGTTAGAGCGAGTAAATTTGTATCCCCTAATGATGATTGATAATGGACGTAATACTCTTTCATCACTATTATTTAGCTGGGTGAAACACTCTTTTAGAGCACAAATTAACTGAATACTGTTAATTTCTAGCCACAATACACACAGGCTGCTACACAGCAGGAGTAAACAAATCAAAAGGACTCTCCAAAGGAATCAAAAGTCTGCTCCAGCAAGACATTTACTCTATTTGTTTTACAAGATGACAAGAGGTCACATCATGATGTCCAAGGACTACATGTATAGCCACTTGAACGTTTTCCCCTAAATACGTCATACGTCTATATTTCTACAAACAGAAGTCAGTAATTTTTGTTATGCTAAAAGAATATTAGAGCAGGTATATGATGTGGAGATATTTAACCAGTATGCTCTATATAGAGGTTTAAAGATAGACTGAGAATAAGAGGAGTGTGTGTACACAGACAATAATAAATATGTTTTACAAATGGGTTTCTGATGTTTTCAAGTAGCACACAGTCAATCCTCTTTGTGAAATGCTTTACAGAGAGTGTGCAGGTGTGATAGTGTAAAACTCCTTTTTTCTTTTCTCCTCTGGCTCCATTTCATTGTCAGTCTCTCTGACCTCATGTAGTCTCCCTTCAAAGGCAGATGATGGTACAAGTCTTTCATAATCACATGTGCACACACTGCTGTACACGGAAAATCTGCAGACATATCAAGTCACAAACTGAAGGGGACATTTTGTCATATCACATTATCCAGATTTTGCAAACACCCATATAGTACATTCTTATGAAAATGCAGTTTACGCACAATAAATAAAAAATGCACACACATATACACAGAGGTAGTAACTGTCAGCATTGAATCAATAGCACTGCATAAACATTCAGCCAGCAATCAGTAATATGGTACATTATTTATTTTCATTATAAAGGGATATAATGCAGCCTCACAATAATGTGACCACTAGCCATTTTAAACTTGAAAAAAAAAAGAAACAATAACAAATTGTACTAAAACAATGTAAGACAGTGCATTTAGGGTCACATGGTTGTGTAATATAATGCTGCAGTTGATCCCTGTAGACAATTTCTCTTTTTACCATCGCCTGACGAGGGCGGGTCAGAGGTCGTGGTCAGCAACAAACAACTTCCCTGGAGCTAGTTGGGGTTCAGTGTCTCACTCAGGACACTTCATCAGGGCACACGCATGCCAACACACAGGCTTGAACCCGACCGTTCCACTTGAAAGGTAGACTCACTACACCAGGCCTATTCAACTAGCAGCCTGTGGGCCGCATACAGCCCTTTTGAATTTTTCTACACCCACTAGAGTTTGCCTAGAATTTAAGCTTAATGTGTTAAGTGGAGAAATAAACTAAGGCTGTCTAACTTTACATATCTCTGAGCTATGCTGAGACATCTGAACCGAACCACAACCGATACTGTTTCATCTTTTAAAAGGTTCGTGTTGTGATAGGCTGCAACAGGATTGCACTTGCACCGCGCCTGCTATTTGCTCAGTCAATCATGTTTTATTATACTGATCTTGTTTTCTGTATTTGTGGACATGGATCTGTCAAAGTAAAAAAAAAACCACCATGTTAACTTGGTGTTTTGGATGTAACAAACAATGTAGCTATTGAAGTTGAATAGCCCTGCCCTACACCATCCTACTGCTCTGAATTGTAGTAACTAAAAATAATATTGATACCTTTAAAGCTTAACAAAAAGATCGAAAATGTCATTGTCTTGTTTTGTTTGATTATCAAAAATACTTAGATTTCACTGACAAAAATTCTTGCAGTTCTAATTCCAGTGTTTAATGAGGGTTCCTAAAAATGAAAAACAGCAACAACAACCAAAAAAAAAAAAAACCTATAAACTACTACATCCAAATTGGACTACAAACAACCTTGGTGTGAATGAAACCCACAGTGGATATCAATCAAGCTGGGTTTTTTTTGTTGTTGTTGTTTGTTTTTTTAATTCATGAAAATTTTGAACTACGCTTTTTGGAGACAAGATTTTCCTCTGTCATAGATTTTCCTCTGTAAGTGTGTTGTATGGTATAGAAAATTGAGAGACCGATATAGAGACCAATATGTCACTCAATCACATTCTTTCCTCGATTCGATTCATCTAGCATGAGGTGTGTGCACAACAGATCGCCATGTCCAAATTTTAAGTGACACTCCCATTGAAGCCACAGGGACCCATGGAGTACAGGAGTCATCTTGGACCTGGGGTCATAGTTAGACAGGAGTTGGAGATGATCCAGTGCATGTGGGTTTAGCCACAGAAGCCATGCAGGGTTATTGTTCCATCCTGGTGTCACTCCACTCAAATCCCCAAGGCTTAATTAGGCAGAGTACTGAGGGTGGGAGAAGTTTATTGGAGCAAATTATTGAGCCAGAACAATCTGCCTCATGCCCACTGCCTCAACCAGTCAAGTAGGCTGACAACCAGCAATTAATTGTATCGATGAGAGATTATGAATTGAAACTGAGCCAGCGAACACTATTATCATTAGTGCTTTGAAGTGTTTCCTGCTGACCTATCAAAAGAAAAGACATGAAGGTCTCGACAGCAATCACAATGTTTTGAAACATTCGATCCTGTAAGTTTACATCTTCTATTTTGATACAGTATGATATAGCAAAAGTGAAGGACCCTTCTGTGAAATCAAAAGCAGTGCGTGTGCACGTGCGTGTGTGCATGTGCATTTGTGAGATGAAGACCAAAAAAGTGAGAGACTAAAGAGACAGAAAGGTGCCAGGGTGTGTGCATCTCTGTGCAGATGTGTTCATCTCACCAATACACATTCATTAGGATCTTTCGCTCTCTCTCCCTCTCCCTGTTGTTTCCATGGAAACTTGCCAGTAGCTGGGGAGGGTGAAGAGGAAATGGAAGACGGGCCAGAGCAAGTGGACCAGTCTGACCATGCATGGATACTGGGTCCTGTGGGAGAACTGGGAAGCCTGCACTATGAACTTATCATATCACAATCAAAGCTTTTTATGTGCCACATTTAAACATTTGTTCACCAGTTATAAACAAAATAATCATTAAATGATAAAAGGTTCTATCTCACACTATTAAAGTCTTTGCATATGATTTTAATATCATATCTTTGATCCTTTGGTGTTCTCAAGAATGCAACAGTTGTTTGACAAAGAATTACCGCCTTAGAGATGCTGTGGATGCAAACACCAAAGTCGTGTGGAATAAGAAGTGACACGTTGCATTAAATTTGAAGGAACCCTCCCTGTTGCACCCACTTGAAACCTGACAGGTCCTTTCTCTCCAACACTGAACGAGGGTGCCAACACCGGACCTTCCGTCCGCTCCCTTAGCAACTTGTTAACAAGTGAAAGTGGATTGCAACACCCTGCACAAATGGGCCAAGTGACTATTTTCCCTGCTTAAGAGGGCAACAAGAAACAAGAAAGGGAAAATAACTCAGCAAGCAATGTGCTTGTTGTAGAGTTATTTTCCCTTTCTTGTTAATGTTTGGCAAATCTCCTCCAGCTGTAGTGCAGCCCTGCAGTGTATGAAACATTGCAGCAGAAGTCATAAACGCCCAAATGGCTACAGATACTAACAAATCTGAACAGTTGACTGTAGAAATGTGTTGATTTTTAATAGAATTCTGCCATGGCAAAAATGTAGGAAAAACATTGGTAAAGCACTTAAGCATACAGCCTCAAGAGAGGATGGTGACAAAAGAAATTCTGGCTGACACATTGTCAGTCTCCACCCTGATCCCCTTCAATTCCCACAGGAGGCCTCTCTCTCTCTCTCTCTCTCTCTCCTCTCTCCCTCTCTCTCTCTCTTTCTGTGTGTGTGTGTGTGTGTGTGTGTGTGTGTCTTCATCTGTTCTCTACACTGCCTATCTCACCATGTCTCCCGGGGAAGAATCTCAAATCCAAGCTAATAGGATAGCGATCTACTCCACTTATAATATTACATCATTCTACCTGATACCTATCTTTAAACATGCTGTCACTGCAAAAGCAAAGACTGCAAAGGTTGGTTATCTCCTCTAAACTAACAGAGTTTATTAAGATTATGAAGAATTTTGTACAGTTTTTGGCCAAATGATTCACATTCCCTAAATGTATGCATAGTGTATGCATGAACACACTTTGACCAGCATCATTACATCAAAAGGATCAAAATGCAGAATTTTATGGTTGCAGGTCATCTCGGGGAGACTCTGAACATACTGAATAGTTAAGTAGCGTACCTTTGTTTACAGCTCATATAGATCAGTTATAATTCCAAAACATTGTGTGTATACATGACAGATGCTAACAACAATATTTACAGCTTAGATGGAAATTCCCACCCAACATTCTGTCTACATGCTAACTTCAAAGAGAACCATGCCTCTCATTTTTCCTCTCTCCTCCCATGCAGCCAGCCCTGTTTCCCGCTTCACCAGATGGCCTTTTTAATTCAGGAGCGCACAGCCTGCCAGCCTCTTACACACTTCAAACCAGACTGTGTGAAGGAATGGGAGGAATGGATGTGGGCTGAAACATACAAGAAAAGATGGCAGATGCCATGGTGAGCAGAAAAGAGGAAAGAGGAGTGAATGGTGGGCAGGCAGTGAAAGAGTGACTAAGGGTGGGGTCTGAAAAAGATGCTATCCACGCTTCTTCTCCTTCTTCTTTTTTTTTTTTTTTTGACAATCACCTCCCCCAGGAGTGGAGAGCAACATTAATATGATAATATTCCCCCAGGCAATAGCAAGTATTGAAGAGTGGAGGTCATCTTTATGCAGCCCTGAGCCAGGAAGAGCAGGGTGGGAGATCCCAGTGGAACGCCTTGGAGGTTGGCTGAGAGGAAGCAAAGGTAATGGGAGTCAGGCTTCCCTCAAAATCACATTTCCAGCTGACAAAGAGAATGGGCTTGTGTGGGGGAAGACTGAGGATGGTTTGCTAATGGGAAAGAGGGCTCCAGAGTGCACTAAGCACACGCATTACCAACCACAAACTGGCCTATTTTCAGACAAAACAGAATATATGACGAGAGAACAAACAAACCTCAAATCCTCATTACACAACCTCAGAGGACAGAGGTAGACCTGTTTAACAATGTTTCAAAGATTTACTGACTGCTGCCAAGTTGAGTTCCACAAAGGTGAATGTGGACTTGGTTGATAGCGGAAATCTCTATAATCCAGCTCTTTATAATCTAGCTAGCTATACATAATGGTGTGATGGCAGTAACTTTTACTTGTAATTATTATCAATAAAAATAATTAGAGTAATGGTAATACTAACATTATTCATATAGCACTTTTCTAAACAGGAATTAAAAAGTCCTTCATAACAAAACAAACAAACAAACAAAAAAACAGGAACTCAGTAAGGACAACAACCAGAATGTAAAGTGTAATATTGAATTAAAACATAAATTAGATAAAACAGCAGGGAAACATAAGAGACCGGGATGACTGAACAAACAGTATGTAACATGTAACATATATAATATTGTTTTAAAACAGCAGTAACATAAAAAAAACTATTATAAAAAAACACCAGAATAAACAAGTAGGTTTTCATTTTTATTTCTATCTTTTATTTTATTTTTATTTTTTATGTGAAACTTAATGTGCAAATCTATAATGTTGATGCTAAAACTGAAAATGCACAGTCAACTCTCATTTTAAGTTCACAGTGAGAGAAATCTTAAAGCCCATTGTCAAAACACCTGGGAGACTTTACTTTGATGCATGGCTTCAGTAACTCTAATATAGTTGGAGCAACACTATGGACTGCTTTAAATGCAATGATGAGGATCTTAAACTCTATTCTGCATCTAACTGGCAGCCAGTGTAAGTGTGAGATGACTTTTACAACTCATTTTGGTCAGCAGCCCAGCAGCATAATTTTGAACTAATTGCAGCCATGACAATGCAGAGTCACTCAAGCAAGTAAACAGACAGTTACAGTAAAATAGTAGTGAAGAAAAAAATGCATGAATGATTTGCTCCACATCCCTAACTGACAGAACGGATCTGATTTTGCCCATGCTTTGTTAGTTGGAACAAGCAGGACTGCACAAGGTTTTAATGCGAAGGTCAAAGTCTAAATGAGGATCAAAAATTACACCTTGGATTCTGGAGGAGGATTTGATCTAAGTTCCCAGAAGACCAACATGCTGATTAATGTCACTAGCCATGGAGCCACGACCAATAACCCAAATCTGTGATTGATGTTTAGCTGGAGGAAATTAGAGGACATTCAGTCCTTAATTCCAGCCAAACAATCCTGCAGTGGCTGGATAACTGACATTGTCACGCATTATAGATGTGTACAACTGTGTATCATCCACATACATGTGGTAGGAGAAAGTTATTTACTGACAAATTATATGATGGAAGGGGAGCATATACAGTGGGAACAAAAGAGGTCCCAGAAGAAAACCTCACAGGGAACAAGACAAAGGAGCACAGGCAGAGACAGCCACCAGTATGCACATTAAAACATCTGGTTAAGTCAGGAGAAAAACATTTCAAAGCAGTTCCAGAAATACCAGCCCACTATCTATGCATATGCAATAAAATGATCGAAGGTGTCAAAGGCCATGCTCAAACTGAGGAGGACTGGCCAACATTAGCACACAAAAGTAAATCAGCAAAGAGAGGTGTCAGTGCTTATAAAACAAGATTTGAGGTATTCATTGTTTGTCCTCCTGTATTCACAACCCAATTCTGAGATGTTGTCTATGAAAAGTTTAGAGATTACATCGTTTTTTTGTTTGTTTGTTTGTTTGTTTTTTTGCATACAGATTCCATTTTTATTTACTATCTAAGCATTTCTAGAATTTCCCACTGAACATTTGTGAAATGTGCATGACACATTCCAATTACATAACTACATAATTACATACTACATAATTAGCCTAAGTGAGGTGTTTCTGGGTTTTGAGTTTTTAATTATTAGGCTGGTAGGGTAACATTTAAGCAGTGGAAACTGGAAAACATAAAGTTTTCAGACAGAAGTTTAGAACAATAAGATGTCATTAAAATATGTAGAGAAAATCCTACCTTTAAGCATCACTTCAAAGCAACTTAACAGTTGCCAAGAAGATTGACTGGATCAGTGATTACTATTGAAGTTACACGAGTAAAAAGATGAACTGCCTCCCAAAATAAAGACTGCTGACCTTTTCAAATAAGGTCATTTATACAAACAGCAATTAAGGAGTAAGGGGATCAGTGGACTTTGAATGATAATGGCCGGGGCAAATTGAGGCCATTTTTGAATAGCAAAGACTTGCAACTGCAATTAAGGAGGTGCTGATCAATGCACAGCCTTGCTGCATAACTGCAAGGATTTATGTTCACAGAGCTAAACTCCTCATTATCATACAATATGCCTCAATGTACGTATGCTCAAAGTTTTGCATATTTTCTTTAAATTTACAATAAGCATGCCCTACTTTTCTCAACCAAACATATTCCACTCCACATTTCCCCTCATCCATTTCCACCTGTAAAAGGGAATCCCTTGGATGTGCTTTACGGTCCCTTCACCTCCCAGGAGCCTGATTCTGCCTCCCTCATCAAACATTCATCCTGTCTCTTTGTCTCTCAGAGATCATTACTGCCAAGCCTATGACTGGCCCGAACAGAGTGATGGATGCATGGTGCTTTTGTTTCAGTGGGCTGAATGAGGTTTTCTTTGTATCTATACATTATTCATCATTACACCACCACACTGTTAAAAGAAAGTGTCTTGAAACACCATATTTTTTTTTTCAAAACCAAGTTATGTTGTCATACTGAAAAACACTGATATTTGTAAGGGAACTGAAGAACATCGTGCCAAATGTGATGTTCCAAACCCTCTAATTCAAAGGTAATTTACATTTCCGAGTGCATCATTTGTGTGAGTACTAAACAATGCCAAAGATAATTTTCAAGTAGTCAGTTCAGCTTCTCAATTCTAACTGCTCTGTTTGAAACTTATTTTAGCAAAATGGATGTCTTATTGCATTCATTTCTGATTAATAATGTTATTTGCTCAAAAGAATGGAATGCTTAACTGCTTCATAAGATCTTGCATATATGAAGTCAGGTTACAGTGGCTATGACTATATTATACAATACAGAAGGTATAGTTAGTAGACGGAAAGATATATGTGTTCAGTGGTTATAGTTCGTACCATCTCCTAAAACGACTCTGGTTTTTACAAAAATTCCAAGATGTGTACTTCAAATGCACAGGATATACTGCGTAAACAAGACAGCTTCAGAGTTGCAGTAAGGTCTATTTTTCCTATTTTTTCACACTGATAGAGCTAAACTAATGACTCCTGTAGACTTCAAGTCTTAATGCTGAGCTAACACAAAATGCTACCCATAGAAACCAAACCAGTGGACAAACAGAGGTGAAAATGGTATCGAACATCTTGTCTCAGACGGGTAAGTCAGAAAAAGGCTATTTTGCTAAAAATGTCTCAGTATTCCTTTAAGGACCATCTCCAGCCTAACCAAGGGATCCTGGAAAGAAGATGAAAACACAAGCAGGTCATCCAAGTTAATCAACACAATTTAGAAGACTAGAAAGCTCACTGTAGCCTGCATCAGGTATTAAAAAGTTGCCGGCGTTACACATCCTGAACGGCATTCTTAGGTATTCATGCTGTTTTATTCCTATCCTTCTCATGGACTGCAGCTTGGTGGTATCCACTGGTGAGGTCGATTGCTGAGAAGAAGACTTGCGCACCAAAACAATGGGTGATGCGTAGTAGCTTGAACTCTCTTGCATAGCTCCTTTTCTCAGCAGTTCAGAAATGTGCTCCCTGAGATCCATACATTGATTAGGTGGTATGTGCTGGTAAGGTTGGTGTGGTGTCTCATCCACCACAGGAATTTCATGTTTCATTCGATCAGTCAGGTCCTTGTCATGAATTGCAAACACATCTGCATACTTCATCAGAGGCACTCCTAGCTCTACCTGCTGTTCTGTTGCACCTCCTGTGTGTAGTCGGTCCAGTAAGCTCTGTATGTCAGTCAGATCCTTGGCCATCTTTCCGGTTAATAGTCACTTCCTCATGGTAAATTGGAAATACGCTGAAACTTCACTTCATATGGATCACACTCAACACACTAAGACTAAGCTAATAATACCTAGTCTAAAGTTAGGGGGAAAACAGACATCCTCTTTTTTTGAGATTGATTACTTGGACTGGAAATACACGACTGTTGGACGATATCACAAGTAGGAACAGTCATCAAGCCACCAGGCAGCGGAGTATTCCCCGGCGCTGTCGGCATGCTGATGTCACGATCAAACTGTCTCTTAGGTCCTCTTGCATAGACTGTGGCTATGAATGAAGCAGGTAGGTGCACTTTGTGTTTGCCTGCTACACGAGCTGTGGACACCTTTTCAACACACTACCCCTTTCAACATTCAACAAGCTTGCCATTTAATACTAACGCTGAAAGACTTAACCTTTAAGTCAAGCTAGTATTTACAGCACTAGCACTTGTAAACACTAATAATTATCCAGTACTACAAAGGCAATAAGCCTTTGACAGCAGATTGTAGTTAGACAAATAGAGAGTAGTCAATAGTCATTAGATGCTAGACAATAGACAATAGAAAACGGTGGTGGCCTCTCACTTGGTTACCTTTGTAACATTCTTATGCATCAGTATTTATGACCATTCAGTGTTTCATTGTAATATACAGGAATATTTACCCCCAGACATCAGCGATGGCTCATGGTATAATGTAGCCTGCTTTTCCTATTTTGAACTAAGACCCCCATGCTTGTTAACATCACTACAATGCGCAGTGCACATGGAGTAATCCTGTCTCCATGCCAACATATATACAGCTACTAAAATGTCATTTTACTGAGTGAGCTACTAAATAAAATGCTTAACACTGTTAAATGTTTTCTAACCGTTCTCACCTGGTTACATATATAAAGTATACCGATGGATAATCTTTAATGTCCAAAATTCATCTGGCTCAGTAGCCCTGTGGTAAAAGTCGTTGCCTGGATACTGAGAGGTACGAGCTTTGGTCCCTGTGATTATCATGCCAAATCTCTGCCTCATTTCTACAATATATCACGGAGGCCCTGGAGCTGCAGATTAACACCATAAAGTACAACATGGGCCCTAACAAGGGCGTCTCTACTTTTATAGTGAAAAATTCTACAACTCTAAAAAATGATTCAAAAGGATCAATCAGCTGTTGTCATGCTATATTAAAATATATCTATTGAATATGTAGCAGGGGTATCTGAATTTTTTTTTTACATTAAGCATCTTAAAGAAATAGACATTTTCAAATAAATAAATGTGCATTTTGCTGCTCTCTAAGGTTGATCACTGGGTATAGGTATTCAACCTATACCCAGTTTATCAAAGTTTTACATTTACTGTGCTATACATGTCATGTCAGGTAGGTCTTTAAGTCTTAGTCATTAGGGCTGAAGAACCTTTGATTTCAGAGTGATCTATGGGAAGAGGGGTACAACAACACCACAGCAGTAATGGCTAGTCAAGAAAAAAATGTACCTAAAATAAAATAAAAATAATAATAATTAAAAAAAAAAAAAAAAAACGAGGACCCAGAGGTTAAACATTTTAGACACTTTAGGTCTCAAAACACTCACCAAAGAGAAACACTCACTAGCTCATCACCAGCAATATACTGTGTTTCAAGATCATTCAGTAGAGGGCAGTTCAGCTGCCCAACAACATTTCTGGTGTTTCAAGACACTTTCAGTATATCAGAAGCATGCAATGCAAAGGGAGGACAGACTTCCTTGACCCTATTCTCGTACTGACTTTAGCCATATTTTCAGTCTCTTAGATCAACCAACTGTATTTCAGAAATACATTCATTTGAATCTATGATTTAATATGCATCTAAGATAAGATAAGATAAGATAAGATAAGATAAGATAAGATAAGATAAGATAAGACAGAACTTTATTAATCCTGAAGGAATTGCTCAAATATTACAGTAACATAAGTAAAACATAGCTGTAATTCAATACTATCATTACACTATGTGACACAAACACTCTCATATCCTACATTAAAGTCAAATACCAGTTCATGCACTTCCTGTGACATTGTACAATTCATATACAGTATGTGTACAGGAAAATGTCTTAAAGTTGGAAACCAGAGAACCAAAGCTAATCTGCAGATATGGAACATGGTTAATTCCATCTGCTACCGGACTAGAGTAATTATTTTTTATTAATGCTACTCTTTGGAGTGCTACTAATAGTCATACTATTAGTTAAATCAGAATTGAAATCAGAATTACAAGTAGCAATTAAAAAGAATCAATAATGATTTTTCATTACAAACATAACCATAAAAATTATTTATTTAGCTGGTTTAAGACAAAGAACCTATCATTAGACTATTAATGTATAATGTTGTGAGTTATTTGCAGCCAAGTGCACTCCTCTGGGTTTTACCTTCCATAACTGTTCACTGGTTTGGCTGATATGATTCATATTATAAGAGTTGATTTTAATCTGAAAGTAATATGAACACTATTAAATATTGGGAAGCTTTTCTATTTCTTTGACTTGAGTAGCTACATCCTCAAATCTATTCCCTTTCCAGTGCTTTGCTTTGGTTTAATGTTATATTTACCCATGATTTCATCGAGATGCACAGCCTGCAGTGTCAGTGAATGGGAGGCTGACTTTTGACTCATAGAATGTTTATGTAATCTATAAATGAATGTCAATTTATGGCAGTGCTAACAGAACCAGAAAATGCAGAAGAATACAGTGCAGCTGTATGCTCTCCCAGCCAATCTTTTTGATTCATTCTCTCTGAAACTGTGCATCAGCATGGCATCACAAATTAGAGGCAGGTCCTCGCATTTAGCGCAGAAGGACTTTTGCAAAACAAACTATGGATGACAGACTACACATACAGATCATTCATACACTTTTCACTGTACATTCAATTGCCAGAGTAAGCTATATTACAGGCACTATAAATGAACACATGAAGCCAATGTTACATTTCATTCACCAGATGGTAGGGGAGCCAGGTGTACAAAATATAGAGAGGCTGTATGGATGGCACTGGCAGACATCCAACTAATGTTCCTTGTGTGTGTGTGTGTGTGTGTGTGTGTGTGTGTGTGTGTGTGTGTGTGT
>OMKZ01010765.1:8151-36061 GCA_900302535.1 Neoniphon sammara | reverse complement strand
ACATTGTCAATAATTATTATTGCTTATTAAAATATAATAAATAATAAAAGAAAAAAGAAAAAAAGACCTTTTTTACAGTACTAAAGTAAGAATTTAAAGATAATTTAAAAAATGAAAGTAAAAACAATGAAATGAAACTATGAAAAAGTAATGGTAAAGTAAGTTAAAGTAAAAAGTAGCTCATTTAAAATATACTGAGAGAAGTTATTGAGTCTCATGTAATTCTATCTGGACAAGAAAAAGGTGCAAACTGGATTATTTTTATTGAAAAGTTGTAGATTGCAAAAAAGTGCACAAACAACAAAAAGTAAACCCAGATGATTCCATAGTCTTTTCTGCTGACTGACAGTTGACTGCAAATGACTTCACAATTAGTCAAGTTGTGACTGTCCTGCTGCTGATGCCTACAAAATGTATTCTCTGCAATGGATATGATTACTAATTTGAAATATACTCCCAAAATGCAAGCACACAGGTACATTTACTACCATGTGCCACCAAAATGTCACTATCAGTCACTGGTTTTTGAAACTTATATGATAACATTTGCAGGAAATTGGAGCAAAGACAAATAACTGCAGGATGTTTGGTAAGAGTGATAAATTATTAGGCCTCAAAACCATCAGCTCAGAGGCAGCATTAGTCCTGAAAGCTCTGCTGATGTAACTTTTTTAGATATGACCTGCAAATAAATTTCTGCAGATATTGGCGATCTTTTCTCTCGATAAAAACTGCAAGATAACATTTGCACTTACTGAGTCTATATGTGTGGCGAGTGACACACCTTGAACTAAAGCCCATGCAAAGGTAGCAGTCATTAATTTCCTGGCAAAAAATAATGCACAGAGATCAGAGGACACCATGTAACAGTACTGTAAAAATCCAATATATCATTTGAATTTTGCTCAGTTTTTGTCATTTGTATCTTTCAAGTAAACACAGTACACATCTGGCTTAATTTTTCATTATTGCAAGCTCATTTATTTCAATTTTGAGTTTTTTTTTTCCCATTTCACAATAAGAATACAATATACAGAGTATACAGAAACAAGATCAAAGTAAAATAAACACAAATACCTACAATCATATAATTTATATGATTGTTGGAGGAGGACGAGGAGGAGGAGGCTGTAATAACATGTTCTGTGTTATTACAGCACTTACATTACTGCACATAAACTGGCACACACTTGTCATTACCAGAGGGACTCAGGAGTGGGTCCTTTACTTCACATGGTTTTGGTTTAAAATGTATCAACAACAAAAGGCAAAGTGTGTATTTACATGACCAATTTTTCTCCACTGAAGTCTGGGCGTAGAATTAAGAGATTGCCTTTGTCTACAGCGGCCCTAACACAGCGCTGAGTCAAACTAAAGCAAATAGGGTGTTGCCGATTTCACTTCCAGATATTAAAAAAGCAGGTTTGGTTTCTAAACCTTGTGACATTTTTGTCTTTGGAAAATGCAAAACAATGCAAATAATCGCACAGGATCACACGGTGCTGATTTTTAAGCGTGTGCGCCTGTTTTAATGTATGGAGAAATATGAGAAGTGATGACACAAGTCAATGAGACATGCGGGGCGCCGTCTGAGACAAGCTCAGCCTGGGATTACCAGTAATATGGGATCAGCAAATGGAGCCTCATAGGTTTAAAGATGGAAATGTCTGATAAAATATGAGTCTAGTAATTTAAACAATATGACTGATTTAGACTGATGTGCATGTGTTTGCAACTTTGTACACTGTGTAAATGGGATGTGCATGTTAGGTGTGTGTTTCTGTGCATGTCTGAGTGTTAGTGTGCATGCACCCTCTGTGTGTGTATGTATGTGTGTATATATTGGGTGACTGACAAAGTTCAATGTATGGGCTGTCCTTGAAACACCCCTTTCCTCCTTGTCAACATGTCGCACCCATGCTAAGTGAGGTGAAATAGCAAACAACAGACGAGGGGCAGAGCAAACACAGAGGAAGTTGCTGCGTGGCTTTGTAAGGAGAAGCGAACAGGGAGTGGCACACGTGCACGCACAGACACAAACACACACACACGCACACACACACTTACATATAACCACATTGCACCACCATGAGTCAAGAGATCTCTGATTTTTTTTTCCCCTCTCAAAAACAGGGTGCAGCCCTCCCACAAAAGAGAGGACCCACTGTGAGCGCGTGTGCATGTGTGTTTGTCTCTGATTGTGTGTGTGTAGCTGCATGCACTCATGGTGAGATAAAAGTAAAGGAGTAATCCCAACCATGTGTAAGATAAGCAGGGACCCTAAAGGACTCTGTATGAAGCAGAGTATTGCATTACTCTTTGGACAGTAACAGTGTTTTTATTACACAATGCTAAAGAACAATAAAGTTCTTTATCTTGATGTTACAATTTTTTATAATTTTATTGCTCTTTATTGGTCTTTAGAATTCTTTATAAGTTATAAAGTGACTACAACTGATTGTTTTTAGTTGTGCTGAAAAACAAAGCAGCCAGTTAAAAAGTCCTGAATATGAATTGCATCATTTTATTGACTCCAGAGATCATCTTGACTGTCCACACACTGCCTTAGTTAAATATACTAACACCATCCTCTTTTTAAAGTAACCCTCTGCACAGGATTCGTCGTCAGAGCTACAGAATTGCGTCGTTTCACCACCAACAAGGCGTGATCATCACAATCCTCGCACCAATTTCCCTGCTACTGCGTCTGTTTACTTAGTTCCATAGCTGTTTGACTTCTTGCCACAGAAGGTGTGGCTGCTGTTGTCTTTGAAGAACAGTTTCAGCTTCAAGCAATCCCGGCCGTCAGGCAACTTTTAGGGCTTGCGCACGTGTACACAACAGGGCGCCAGTTCAAACTTAAATCTGCTTTGGAAAACAACTTTTTTTTCTCTCTTTTCTTGCATTTTTTGTGCATGTAACAATACAGCAATGATCAGCATGTCATCACCCTGTTGTTTTACTACATTCGCCCTTCCTTAAGAACTTATTCCCAGTCCCTCACATAGAATAAGTAACCATTAAACCATCTACATCTGCACATTCATCCACACTGAATGTACAAAACATACATAATGTCAAAATATACATAACTAGAAGATGCATTCAGAGAGTTTGACAGTGAAATATTATAGGACCAATCGTGCATGCAAATTTTTTCCATCAGTTCAACCTTTCAAGGTCACTCAAAGTCAATTCACTGATATGGCCATTATAAATATTTCCTAGGTATAAGCATTGGGCTAATACTTTGACCTTACGCTGTGACCTTGACCTTTGACCGATTCCTCTCAAAATTTAATCAGTTCTGTCTTTGCTGACCCTAAATACTTCCACCAAGTATGGTACAAATCAGATCAAAATTATTAGAGTTATGCTCCACACACACACACACACACACACACACAAACACACACACAAACACACAGCAGACAGGACCGAAAACAATACACCCTCTTGCGGTACCACGCGCGCGGGGGTAATGATGTTATTGCTTATTGATGTCTCTTATTAAATCTATACCAATCAAAAAAGAGGAAATGTAGATAAAGAGAAGCAGATGACTTTGCAAAGACAAGTGGATTGGAGGAAAAAAAAAAAAAAAAAAAAGGCCGCAGCCCAACATCCCAAAGACGTCCCTAATATTTTGTACACTCATGCATGTTTTCACCAACTGCATCCCCCTCTGCCTATCACTGCTGTGTGGAAAGTCACTGCAGTTCAATACAAGGATATGTGGGAATGGGTGTGTTTCCTGGTGCTAGGTGTGTCAGCCAGTGTGAACCAGCGCAAATAGCTTGGCTCGGACTCACGGTGAGTCACGGCCCATGACTACAATGCAAACAGAGCGGCTCAGACTGCAGAAGAGAAGAAAATCAGAGGATTAGATGGGGATGGGTGGTTGAATGTGCTAGTGGGCGTGTGCTTGTGTGTGTGCGTGCGTGCGTGTGCGTTTGCGTCGGTGTGAGTCGATGTGTGTGATTAATGTCTCCCACAGGATAAGGGAAGTCACATGGCACCGGCCTGAGAGATAATGTGGATTGTGATCAGATTGGCTCACAGTGACACAACACCTGGAACAAATGGCAATTGAAATACTATCAATTTCTTTGAGCGTTTGCTCGGCTCTGCCCATAGGTGTAAGTGCCAGATGGGAGGGAGCTGCACTCTCATTTGATTGTGTAACAGAGGTTTGGTCAGTCACAGAGGACTATCTACACAGATTCCAATTGCACTTTTAACCCAGAGAAACTTTCAAGATGTTTTCTAAGGCTGATAAAAGCTCGAATGGGATCAGCAGCGTAAACATTCCTATATTATACTTCTAAAATGTCACAATTAGCAACTGAAATTCTGTTTTTTTCCATTCAAACAATACCAGCAGTGTGTTTAGCAAACGGCCTGTCTCTGTGAGTCATCAAATTCATTTACTAGAGCATGAGATATAATGGAGGGGTTTCATTCCAAAACACCGTTTATCCATTTCAGAAGGTCACTTAATAGCTGCTGCTCTGTTTTTTTTTAACAACAGACGTGATCATTTCCTTTAAAATTGCTTTTACTGCAAGTGAAGGACTTACTCATAACTCATAACTTTCATAGCATTCAGTGGTGAGATTTATTCGTGTGCCAGTGATCTTTTCATCAGGGCAAAACGTCACATTTTGCAAATGCTGGGCTCTTGTTTTGAAATAACGTTCCTCCAGTGTGTGATTTTTATATTTATCACCTCTGTTGTGAAATAATTACAAAATTGTGACTTGCTCAGTGCTTATTAATGCGTCTTGCCTTCACGGAAACAGAGCTTGTTTGCGGTTGATTGCAAATGTCAATACACTGACATGGCTTTGTTTTGGACTCCACTCAGCATGTGGAGGGAGCTGTTATAATCCTGCACTCCTACAAATTAGATATCGCCTGCAAATAAGATTATAAGATCTTTGTTATGGCAATTTCATTTCATTATACAATGTGTTTTTGTTTGGCTTTTGTACACAAAGATCGTGTATTGGCATTATTGTGTCAAGTGTTTCATCACCCAGTGCAGAGGACATTATCAAATAAACATTGTCAGAGGCAGGGTCCGTGTCCAAAAATGTAAAAGAATGTCCATTACAGAGTCGTCTAGCTCTCTCCATGAATAAATGCACCATTGTTGAAGACAGTCAGACAGGCTGCAAGAGATAAACTGCACAAAGACTGAGCTATTGTATGTTCCTAAAAAGGGTTGCCATAATCATTTTGGAAATGGATTTTCAAGCTGTGGCACTCTCTAGAAATTGTATATCAACATTTCAGATTTTCCTGATTTTGTCATTGTTTACTCGTCTTAGAGGAATAGCAAAGTACCGAGGCTCTGAAGAGCGATACAGATGTGTACTGAGCTTTACAGTGAGGTTTTGCTATTTTTCCCCAGAACCCACAAAGTTTCATATCACTACAGCCAGGCGAAAACCTCACATCTCCAAAATCTCAGCTTTTCAGGAACTGAGAGAAACAGCCTGGTTTTTAGCGTGACCATCAGGTATTTTTATTTTCATTTTTACTCCACTTTATCCCGTGGGGTTTCGAAAGGGTTTCGCAAACCCGAGGACTGTAGATTTTTTTTAAAAGTCATCAAGGATCATTAAGAAAATCATCAAAATTGGAGCTACTGAGATTTCCTCTGATAATGACAACATTGAAAAATAAGCTTTTGAGGGGGTGGGGGTGCAGAATGGGGATACAGTTATGATTTCTTTACATTTTTTGGTTCATGACCAAAAGCTCTTTGGCTTTATGTTATGTTTTGCTTGCAGTCTGTATTTTGTCCTTCCAAGATTTATATGATTTAAATCAGTAAGACTGTAATCCTTCCAAAATCAAGCTTCACTTAACTTTGGCTTTTGTCAGTATTAAGACTATGTTAGTAATAAAATAAATTCACTTTGTAGAAGAGAAAAATCTGATCCAAACATTTACTTTTAATGACCCAATTTTAAAATATATTGACCAAAATTAAAATTAATCAGTCAGTCACTTTCAGTCTTTGTTTGAAAAAGTGTCTCAACACATTTTGTAATGAAAAGAATCTCCAGTTTTGTGCTTTTTCGTCTTTCCTTTATTCGCCCAAACTGAAACCAGTGAGGCTCGGAGGAGCTCAGAGGAAAAAATCAATTCCCTTGTTTTGTAAACTCGAAAGTTAAGGAATGGCATCATCCTTGTGATGAGCTTTTTTCCTTTTTTTTAATCTAATCAGTGCTTTTAACTGGATTACCTTCATCTTCTTGGTAATGTGATTCAACTATGGAGCTAAGATAAAGTCGCAGAAATAATTTTGCCATTCACAATGTCAACAATCCACTGATTATGTCATTTATATATAAAGTAATATATAATATTTTGTGATATATATCTGTAACTCAGTTATTGCATGCAACACTTGTGGCTGTCCTGGCATGTTGCCATGTATTTGATTTAAGCTGAACAAGGCTTTGCTGCTGTGGCAGTCAGCAGATCATGAGTAAAGACTTCAACAAAAAAAGAAATCACAGTAACTATTAAGACCAGAGTGTGTCCATGGATATGAAAGATTACAATGACAAAGCAATCACAGTCAGCTAATGACAGCACACAATACTCAAGATACAATATCTTACAACACACAGGTCAGCACCCCTCATATTTGCCATCACCATAGCAACTCATCATTGGTAATCTTTTCGGAATTCCCCACACAACACACTCACACACATCACACAGACACACACACACACACACACACATACACACGCAGATGATTCAGAAAGGCAGGCTGCTCCTTTTGGTAGAGAGAAGAATTTAAGGGAAAAAGGGGAATGAGAGACAGATTGAATTGTGGTTTCCACTGCAAGTTGTGAGTCACGAACACGAGGGAGGGACGGAGAGAGAAAAAAATAAAAAAAGGACTATTCTGGGATGGCTGCCATGGCAACATAATAAGCAAGGGGGCAGGTTCTTGCAGGCATGTTTCCATAGTAATGCCCTGTGTGTGTATAGATAAATATCAGATGCCACAAAGCGATTTGTAGTGTAGTAACAAACTATCCTACGCAACTTTTTACTGGCAGCGTTTGATCACTTTCTAGAAACTCTCCTATCTTTTTGGGTATAGTGTCAACAGGCTCTTTGTGTCTGCACAGCAGACTCATCTGAGCATAGACAGAGGGAGTAACACCTTTGGCAGGTTCAGTCTTGCAGCTGCAGCCGCCACACTGTGCAGTCAGGGTAATTAAGCACACTCAAGACTTTGCTTCAGGTGCAGCACTGTTGCCCCACCTCTAATTTCAACATCTTGCCCGAAAAGGTGTAACAGTGCGTTTTGCTTTGACACATTCATGGTGAAATGTGTTATCTGAATTTGCAAATCTGATTATCCCACCACCGCATAGCGTGTCATCAGTACTTGAAACAGTACATGTAGGATTTCTCAACTGGGCCTGCCCACAGCTTACTGAATTGAACTCCTGATCCAGAGCAGAGATAAGGAGTTTTGCAACAGTTTCTCCTCCCTGTAGCCCACCTCTCATCTCATCTGCCTCGACACAAGCCGAAACCTTCCCGAGCTCCACATTCCAGTCATAGCTGCAAGTCTTCCAACGGTCCAACCCTCTCAGGATGGAAACCACCGGCAAGTCAATACACGACATAGCTATCAATCCTTCCAAATGTGTGGTTAGGGTACCTGTCTGTTGACAGAGCTCCACCACGTTAAACCGCCCTCGACGTAACCGAACATTACAAGGAGTGGCCTGCTTCGTGTGTGAAATGGGTTAAGGCAGTTTGCTGTGTTGGTATTAGCTGGTGTGTCTGCAATGAGAGAGATTTGTTACAGAACAGGCAGCACTTGGGTATGTAAAGAAAATAATTTATTGCAACTTGGGGCCAACGGGTACATAGGTTCAGTAGACACACCCCAACCACAAACACACTCACTACTGCAGCTGAATATTTAAAATGAATGATATATCTACTTGTTGTTAACCACTGATGGAACAAGTGGAGGCAAAGATTTCTTTCATGTTAATTAAATTATCCTGTGCCAAACAACTTTCTAAGAAAAACCTAGCATGTCTGATGACTTATCAATCTATTTATCCATATCTCTATAACTTGACTATAACTTGAAATACAATAAACCCCTCCTAAGTACTGCATCAACAGGCAGATCATCCAAAGGAGAGTAGATAGATAGATAGATAGATAGATAGATAGATAGATAGATAGATAGATAGATAGATGTACTTTATTGATGCCAAGCTGGAAAAGCTGGGAGTGAATCATCAAATCTTTTTACTGAACTCCAAAGATAAATTTACTCCCATTCTGTATTTTCCATAACAGCGATCAATATTTCTACACTTGGTAGTCATGGCAGTGTGTATTGTAGTTTTGCCTTAGTTTGACAACATCACTTCCCAGTGCCCCACCTCCAGATTCTGGTAATATGATCCAGGAGCAACTCTGGGGTTTCACGTCCAAAAGTGCAGGGGCTGTCTGTTTTCCCTCTGCTGTACCTCCACTCTCTTCTCCCTTGTCTCACGCGCTTCTCTCTCTGCTGTGTCACTGGCAAGATCTGTTGCAAGGCAACACAAGCCAACAAGCAATAACTAATAAATAATCAGTGCTCTAAACACTGACTCTCTTACTCTTACTCTCTTACTCTTAAGGCATTGTTGTGCAGCTGCTCCTGCCTGGATCCTGCTCCAGATCAGCTCGTCTTTCCCTGCCCTCTGCAGCTATTTCCCCTCTGCAGGCTCACCTTTGACCTCCCTCATTCCATTCCAGTGCTGAATTACTATGGTGCGTTTTAGTGCCACGGAGAAATGCGCAGCACACACCCCTTTAAGTGTACATATGGGGAGAACCGCCCCACACCCCGGAAAAGATAGTAAGAGGCGTTACAATCCAAAGGTTACATTCTTGCTCTTTAGGGCTGCAGATATACTTGGACGTGCGTAGATGTGCGTTTCAGCTTCTGCAAGAGTGCAATCACTCTTTAAAACTTGCATATTTGGCCCACCATTTCGCTCAACTCTCACTGAGTAGCCTTGGATTGAATTGTGGTTTCATGTTCACGTGGCTGCAGCTTCAAGACAAAGAGGGGACGCTCTGGGGTGAAGTTGCCCTTTAGTGCTGAGTAAGGATCCAGTTCCCTGCCCCCCATTCTAAGTCTAAACATTAGTGTGTGTGTGTGTTAGTGGGGTTGTAAACCTGTGCCCAGACCAGCGTCTAGAGGAGACGCCATAAAACTCAGAGGGTGGGACTGTATCTGTGTGGTGGTGTTGTTTCTGTCAGCCTAAAGACGTCCCTCTAACCGAATAACAATACCAACACACTCTTGTAGTGGCCTTCAAGCCCAGACAGACGAGCAGAGCCATAAACATGTCAAAAGTGGGGGAAAATTCCTATTTAAGGACTCAGTGACCACAGCTACATCCTAAAAAAATCTGCACAACCTACTGTGTAATTACAACTCACTCAGTCTAGAGTCACTGCAGTGCTAGCCTGATGTAGAGCTCTATATCAATAGAAATTTTTTATCCTAAGTTATCCAAAAGCGCCCAGAGAGAAACTCTTTTTCTGGGGGGAGGGAGGAGAAATTTGGAGCGAGAGATCTACTCGCCCCTGGACTCCTCTGTGTCAGTTCTTCACCTTCCCTGTCCCAAGCCCTCCAGCGCCTCGCTCTTTTCCAGATGTGTGTGTCTTTACACCACCAGATGCTCAGCACATGCATACCACACTTAAAGCTCCTACAGGGGGCTGACAGCCACACAGGGACCCAGTTGTAGTGAAACAATGCCGCCTCTCTCTCTCTCTCTCTCTCTCTCTCTCTGTGTTGCTGCCTCACCGGCCGCTCCTCACTGCAACTGCTTTTAAGAAAAAAATCCCCGCATTGCGCACACACAAACACACACACACACACACAAAACTGCCCAGAGAGCAAGAGAGGAAAAGGGAGAGAGGAAGGAAAAAGTAATAGTGAGTGTGGGGCCAAGAAAGAAATAAAGACCTGGGGGAGAAAGGTTGGCAGGGCTGGAAGAGAAAATGTTGCTGTTGGCATGGAACAGTGTATTGTTCTTGTGGCTTGCTTTAGTTTAAGTTTTTAACTCTGAAGTTACTAAACAAACCGAAGGAGCAGAGGATTGTATTCACTTCGAATCACTGCTATGGAGTTGGAAACAGGAGCTGCAAAGCCGTGTGTGTGTGTGTGTGTGTGTGTGTTCTGCTGCTTGTTCAGCTCAGATCAATTTTATGTCAACTTCTGGCTGCGTGATGACAGGGGGGCTTCAGAGCTCCTTCAGCAGTGGAAGGGTTAGCCATCAGCAGTGTTGTAACTGCTGAGATGATGTGGGTGAAGCTGGAGCGATTCGCTCAAGTTACAGCCCTCTTCCACCGCGATCCACAGGATGGGTGAGTCATGTGTTCAAGGACTCGGGCGCTTCAGTGTTGTGGGAACATTTCCATTTTCTGATTTTCATGAGACCACAAGAACAAACTAAAATGGCCGCCCTGATTCAACATTATGGTGGAGGGATGGTTGCGCCAAAATTTTCCCAAATCACGTGTAGTCTGGTGTAGTTGGAAAAAATGACACATCTGACTCACCCTCGGATGAAATTCCTCTCTTGTGCATCTTTCTTGTGTGTGCGTGTGTGTGTGAATGTTTGAGAGAGAGAGAGAGAGAGAGAGAGGAAGACAAAGATCTGCCGAGAAACTTAAATCAAACTTAAATCAATACAGAATAAAACATTTAAAGCACATTTCTCTTATCGTTTCCAGAGCATTTCAGGCCTGACATTCAAAGTTGATTAAATTAATAAAGAATGGGCCGGGAGCTGTATGTACACAGCGGTTATATACAGTGCACAATCAGGCACTGAACAAAGAAATGGGGCATGGCAGAAATGAAAGAATAAGCCTGTCTGGCAGGTGTGTGGGAACGCACGGTCAAAAACAAACGATCAAAACAGAAGCGCAATTTCTCTTAAGACTGGGTGTGTTCGATTGAGTCCTCATGTTCTCACTCTTCCCAATCTACCTTAAAATGTGTCAGGCAAAGACAACAAGCATAAGCCTCAGGAACAGCTCTCCAAATCCTTTGTGCAAAAGAAGGAAATCATCACAGAGATGGTTTTCAGCCCCAACGGAGGCATTCATTCTTGCTCCTCTCTGACTGAGCAGCTCAGCAGAAATAGGTGGTTTAGACGTGGTGAAAACCCCCCTCTTATTATCCAAACTGTTGTCTTCTTCACTTTAGTGTGAGCGAGTCCTACTGCAGAAGCTGCAAGCATGTCTGAGTTTGAACGGGGTGTGGCCAGGCCACATAAAAGATTACTCTGACAAAAGGGCTTGTCAGGTCATGATGATGATTCATTCTCTATTTGTCCGCTTAAATGTAATTCATATAACTTGATACCATGCGTGAAAAGACTACTGCAACATTCTGCTGCCACCATGCTAAAATTTCAGCAAGGAAATAGAATAGAAATAAGATAAAATAGAAGGGAAACAAAATTAGCCATATAAAAATCTGAAGTAAAAGTAATAAGTTGCTCATTTAAAATGTGCACAAACAAAGAAAGTTTCTTGTCATCTTTTCCATGCAAAAAGATGAAAGGGCAGAGTGCAAATTAGATTTACTGGGGAAAAAATAGAAATTACAAAATAAAGTCCACAAAGAAAGTAAAGCCAGATTAGTGCTCTCTTGTCTGCTGACTGTTCACTGTGAATGGCTCCACAGTTGGCCTATTGACGAGTGTGCAGTTAGTTTGTAATGCTACAAGATTTGCACTCTGTAGTGGATTTGATTTAAAATGTAGCTAAGGACACTACAGCAGTAAAAATACTGACTTTAAAAATACTCAAACAAGAACAAAGTACATACATGCAATAACTGGAATAGATATAAGAAATTACTTCCACACTGATTTCTAAAAATGTCAGTTTGCAGGTAGATCTGATGAACATTAAGTAGATTTCTCTGAGGGTTTTTGTCTAAAAACCATTTAACATATCATCAGTGCTTTTGATGCTCATTAATTGTTTGTTGCAAAGCTAATATCCTCTGATATATTAGCCTGCAAGTACATCTGTTGAAAGTGGGCTGTTGTAGGTGCTGAAATACACATTTCATATCCTACCCTGTAGCTTGCAGCTAAAATATAACTGATTTGAATGTAAGGATATTGGTATTTTTCAGTTTGATCAATGGTTGTCTGAAATAGGCTTACTATCACTGCTGCCTCCAGGCCAAGTTAATAACCACCCTTAGGATGATACATTAGTACTAATTTGACTTTTTGACATGATTAATCAGGGTAGAGAGTTTCTCTAAACGTTTAGCTCACAATACAAATTTTATGAAAATGATTCCTGGTGTGTGAAATCTTCAGGTTTTTAGAGGTGAATGATTGCCTGTTCTTTGTATTTATTGCAGGCTTTCCCTTCTCACAAACACATAAAACAGTGCGAACTTTAGTTCAAATGAAAAAGGCTGTTTCTCTATGAGCAAGTTAAAAACCCACAAAGCTGAACCTGGTAATTTTCTTCCCCTGTGAAGACAGTACTCTGCATTCATTACATGCCTTGAGGCCTACTAATACATGGGCTTGCATGCCCTCTGCAGGAGGAAGTGAGCGTTGCACCATCACTGAAACCATCCATGGTTTCCTCATTGACAACCCCATGTTATGTGCTATTTTGGTGATTTCTTTTTTCCGTACTTAATGCTGCTTACTCTTTCATCCAGGTCAGGATCCATTTCTTTTATATACATTTTTTTTAAATCAAGTCTAGAAGTGGGATGCAAAACAATCTTCACAAAAAAATGGGCTGACAGCTTACAGAAAAAAATAAGGTTGAGTCACAAATGCTTAGGTTATGTTTATTGTTCACAGCACACCACATGAGGCTATTAAGTACTCACCATTAACTTTCCAAGTACTATTTCTGTATTTGCCTTTTCTGGGTCCAGCTCTATGACTGACAAGAACAGGACACTGAGCAGGTATGCAGATGGGACAGCTGGCAACTCAAAAATGTAAACCCTTCAACACATTTTAAATGAAATCATGCAGCACACAATCAAATCCCAGTGATGGCATTGTGGAAAATGTTTTATTTCTCAACGCAGAAAAAAAGAAACACTTGGGGGGGGGCCACTGTGACAAAATCCACTCTTGACCTGAAATGCTTTTCATTCCAAGTCATTCTTGCAGTTTAGTTAAGTACATGGTGGCAGAGTCTGTAGTTGTGTTGATAGATAGCAGAGGCGCAGAGTGCTTTTTGTTCAGACTGTCCCACTGTCCTCTCACTTGAAGATCTTGCCCTGGCTGAAGGGTTTGCCCACATGCTTGAATTCTCCCTCCCAGCTGAAGTACTCCTTCACCATGGTCTTGCACTCCTCGCTGTTTGGGTCCAGCTTGCGCCAGTCGTATGACTCGTAGTCAATCTGCCAGTCTTCACTTAGCTAGGGAGGCAAACACATTAGATGCATGTGAATCAGCTTTAGGCTAATTAAGCCACATCTATTACAACTCCTTTTATCAGATGACAGTTCACCCGCAAAGGAAAAAAAAACACTCTTGCTTTAGAGTGTAATATTAAGAAAGGAAAACTGATCCACGCACATCACTGAGTACATGACAGAAACTGATTTTAAAAAGACTATATATCCATTATATACTAATTAGCAATTTTTAAATCATGAAAATCCATTCTTCCATTTTCATTTCAATATTCAGTGTGGTTAACATGTGGTTACAGCTTATCTGAGCATGGGCTCAAAAAGTCAACCGAATGGGAAGCAAACCACCAAGAAAATGGCCTTGGTGCTGTGAGCCCTCATGTTCCCCTCACACCTCCCCTCCAGGGAAGACATCAGACCTTAAAAAAATTTGTGGGCAGTGGCATAATTCGTTCAGGACATCTTGTGAAGTGTGTCTACTCTTCCAGATACTTACAGTGAAAGCCAAATCCTGGCCTCTGAAGACCCAGATCCCAGAGATGCTGCTGCTGTTGTTGCTGCCAAACAGGATGACGCTAGCGAAGGCATTCTTTCGGAGCTTGTCCAGACGCTGGAACATGCCTGTGAGGAAGAGCGACAGAGGCTTCAAGACACGATGGGTGATTCAACTAGACACAATATAAGCTCTAACAGCAATTATATTTGAGTATAATTTCACTTAAAATTGCAAGAAAAGCCTCAGTTGCATAGACCTGTCAGCAAGAATGTTGCTAATAACCAGTATCTTCCATCTTTTTGACCCACTGGGAAACAGAAGCCTACACATCATGTCAGCCGGTTAGCAGTTAGGTCCAGAGCGACGTGTCACATGTATTTGGTGGACTGCCATGAAATTTGGCGACAACAGTCATGTTACCTTATTACCTCAACATTATCAATATGGATTATTATTGTTTTATTCTTTTTTTATTTAGATTTAATTCATGTTTCTTTTCCTCTCTGTTTAAAGTTAGAATAAAATTAAATAGGACAATTTAAGAATGAATTATTGTACCAAATGCAAAAATGCTTTGAACATGTAAACCCATTAAGTTTGGAGCTCCTGCAGGGTCTCACCTGAGATGAGGTTGCAGCTCATGAAGGTCATAGTAAGCTCATCTGGATATTTGTATTGACCATACCAGATGGAGTAACCCTCAGCGTCAAAGTTTTCCCAGAAGTGGGGGATGGCTACGGTCAGTGTGTCCTCGTTGGAGTACTTCCTCTTGAACTCGTCCATAACAAACGCGCTAGAACAAGGAGAGATGCGATATCAGAAGACAGGCTCCCGCTATGAGGTCGACGCAGAGCAGACAGAATGACAACGTGCTGGAGAATGCAGAACACACATTAAAAAAATGCTACCTCGATGATTGAGCTTTACTTTAACTCTAAAGAGTAATTTCCCCACAACACAAAATCATGGCTGTTGAAAGCTGTTGGCTTTCAGCCACCATAAGCCTCAATTAGCATGCAAGACCAAACCACAGGAGTTTGAAATCAGTTGTGGTCAACAAGGCCCCTCTTTGAAACACTACAGCCTGACTGAACCTACTCTATATCTTCAGAATAACTGACCACCCTGAGGTCAGCTATTTCTTAGGGTGAGATCTTGTGCAATATGTACCCATAGCATGAACCAGCCTTTTTCCTCACCAAAACAGAGATGGCTGGGATGAATATGGACTCAAGTCTCTCTTCCCCTGTCAGATTAAGACTCAATGCCATGGACTAGACACCGCCTTGCCCATTGACAGGGGACTGTCCTCCACATTAAGGCGAGGTGGAGGTGGCTAAAGCCTGGACCCTTGCTTTCAAATGGGCTCAGGTACAACAACCACGTAAAAGGACAAGTAACGCGTTTGGGTAATGTGGCCCATACATGGCCAGGTTCTTTTTACCTCTTTGGCAGGTGTGCGAAGGGGTCCTTAGCTTTGGGCTCGGCAGCCAAAACAGCTTCACACTCGTCCATATCAGCGGCAGGGGCAGGGGCAGGCTTCTTCTCTTCCTTTTTCTTCTCCTTCTTCTCCTGGGGCTTAGCTGCCTCTTTCCCTCCCTTCTCTTTCTTTGCAGGAGTTTCTTTCTTGGGCTGCATCTCAGCAAACTTCTTAGCTGCAGGAACATGAGGGGGGGAAAAGTTTGTTTTCTGTTAAATTGCTGCTCATTATTTGCAAGGGAACTTGGAAATCAACGGTGAAGAGTCATAAGCTGTGTGAAATTTGTAACCCAACAGTTACGGCCAGAAAAATCTGTACATTTGAAAACACTTTCAGATAATCATTTAACAGTAAATGTTTATAATCATGAACAAACAAGAAAACTATTCTTAAAAAAGATACGCCTCATGCTTTGGAGGCTACCTAAGCATTGTTTGGTCATAATGTAGCTAAGGATGCAATGATACCGTTTTTTCAAGTACAGGGACTTAGAGTTTCAGCCAATGGCGAGTACCGATCTGACACAAACCTTTTATCATAAATACAATTGCGAAGCAGGTCGAGTCATGCTGAAGTGACATTGACAAGCGCCGCATTATAGAATCGCTAGTTTTTTCAGCCGCTCCCCTCTGAAGCATATAGACAACAATGGGAATTATGCCGCTGCCACCGCTTCCCAGTGTAATCAGCGCCTTACTGACTTCTGTTTGAACCATGAAATAATTCCAGACTGCGGACATGATTAAGCAGGTGACGAGCCAACTCTGCTGTTATCAATAAGTTGTAGGCTATCACACACTGCTAATCAGACTTCTGGAATGGATCGGATGGTTAAAGCTGAGAGTCACCGACACCCGATTCAGCATTTTTGGTCAATATCGGTTGATTTCCAGATTGGTGCATCCCTAATTATTGTCTTTTAAGTGTTGAATTCAATTAGTTATGTACCTTTGTTTAAAAAAAGCACTTCAGGGTATTTTCACAAAAAATGATTAACAGTCCCATCTTGAAGCCCTTGTAAATAGTAGACAATATTGAGATATTGCACAACCTTTCCATTTGATGACTTTCTAAAATATCCAATGGCAGCAGATTTGGAGGTGTGTCTCTAATTTGCTCTTCAGATGATACACTCCAATAACCAGCAGCTTGGTGAGTGAGTGCATCTCCTTGTTTATCTCTTTGCTAAAAACTCACCATCAAACTGGGCCATCTTTTCACACAGTTTGACCTCCCCGAGGACGGCCTTGAACTGGGGCTGGTTGACGCAGGTGACAAACCAGCGGGTCACGTTGGGATATTGCTGACGGTAAGAAGGCTCGAGGACCTTCAAGAGGAAAGAGGCATTAGGATCTTGAAATAAGGTAAAATAGACAGACTCAGTTCTATCAACGTCCATGTTGAGCATGTTTTGACTTTAGGAGAGTGTCTCGATTTAATTAGCATTACACAGATATAGTTTTGCATCAAGAACGTTAAAAAGTCAATTTATTTTTATTTTTGAAGGCCATTACCCAGCTAGTGCAGGTCACCCTGACATGTGGCACACACTCCCAGAGAGCATGTTTGTCCAGTCACTCTCGATAAGAATTGTGAGTGCAGTTTTGTTTGTTTAATTGCTGTATCTTATGTCAAACCTGTTTGTAGAGCCAGAGCATGGAGCAGACCACGCTGATGTCGGCCAGGCTGACCCTCTCTCCCACCAGGAAGGTGCGGGTGTTCAGATGCTGGTTCAGCACTGTCAGGACCTTCTTCACCTCCTCCTTGGCCTGCTCTGTGGCCTGGACAGACACAGACAGGGAACAATGACTACGCTGGATTACACAACATATAAACTATAATATAAAACATAAAAGTGCCCACCCATGCCAAAGCACAATAATAGGGTGTTACGCTCTGTAGGACTTTGGAAGTCCTGCTGAAACTGGCACCTGTCGTCCAACCAGTCATTAATGACAACACTGAGGTACCCACCTGCTTGTTGAATTGCATGATTCCCAGGGTGGGGAAGACCCATGCGCTGGCTGGTGGGATGATCTCTGCGTCAGCGAAGCTCACCCACTGCAGTACTTCTGCTGCGGCCTGGGGAGTGGCACCACGCAGGGCATCATTGCTCACTGGGATATACAGATCCAAAAAAATAATAATTTCATTAGAGCAAGCCTTTAAAGCAATCAATTCAAAAAGCCCTGAAGTCCGCAGGACTCATTTGTCAATCTCCTGTATGGCCGTGTTCTAACTACTATGCTTTTCTATGAGACAACTACTTAATGTCCAATTTATTTCCATATTTATCTGTGCTTTCATAGCATAAAATTAATAAAAGCTTGACACTGCCATTTAGCATTTCAGCAGTTTACATACAGACCCTACAATGACAAGCGTAATGTTCAAACTGTACTAACACGGCAATGCAGAACCAGAAATCTGCCTTAACAAGCGAGGAGTTTCCAGCAAAATCTGACAGTTAACAACAACCAAAATCATAAAGGACAAAGTTTTATCTTGAGAATTTAGTAGTAGTTTGTGTCAGGGTGTAGCCCATTTGATGTGCTATTCAAGTGTCTTTTAAGTGTTGCCTCCCATCAACAGACTCACTTTCAAGCATGGCTGCAAGAGCACTTTTTATATAAAGTAGAATAATACTGTGCGCACCTTATGGCATTTTCTAAGTGCAAATTAACCATCAAGACACTGGGCAACTGTTGAGCTGTTTTTTCCTCTACAGGAACCAAACCAAACACGACTTACATCACACATAAAATCAAATACTCAGAAAACCTTGACCTGGTGCCGTTAACTCTATATGTCAAAGACTCTGGTGGACATGGAAATAAACAAACAGCTCCTTTCTGAAGGATCCTTTAATTACAATGGGGCATCCAGGGATATTAGTTAATACAGTCATTGTAAAAGTGAGTTAAGAGAGACTTACAGTAGTGAGCAATGGCGTTACTCTCAAACAGACAGAAGCCGTCATCTCCCTGGTAGGCGGGTACCTGCAGAGGCGGACAGCGGCAGTGTAAATGCACATGGTTGTATGCACAGTTGCTAAATGAAGTTATTTAACATTCACTTATAGGGTGTTCAAACAGTTGAGGACATAGATTGTTTAGGTTCTTCCACGAGTAAATATGACAACTGCTTCATTAGATTGTCTTTGTTAGTACAGTAACTGGTTAGACTCCGTGCATTGCCTGGGGCTGTAACTAAATAATAGACGACGGGATACTGCAAAGGCAGGCCCACCCAAATAAAACTGGGGCGACTGAGGTAATCCCCCTCAGCAGATTGAGTATCAGTTACACTGACCTTGCCCAGAGGGAAGTTGTTGAGGAAGGCAGGAGTACGGTTTGTCTGCCCGAAGGTGAAGGCAGGGGCGTTGCTGGCCACCTTGAGGCGAGCACCACTGTACTGGGCTGCAATCTGAGCCTTGAAGGCCCGCCAGTTGTCCGGATACGTGTACAGAGTCTAGAGAGAGACAGGGGAGATGCCACTGGAATTATTGAGTGAACTGTCATGAGTAATATAACCAGTCAACTATCAGTTCAGCTGAGATTTGATCACATCATAAGTCAATGAGATAGCAAAAATTGTCAGACTAGCTTAACCATCTCTGGATGTAACTTAGAACTTAGGTGCATGCATAAGGACACGATTTTTTTAAACGTGCAACAGTGTGTACCTGAAAATCTGTTCAGGTACAATAGCTAAAATCGACTTGTTCAAAAAAGAAAAAAAAATGTTCTGATGGCGATGACAGACGCCTCAAACCCTGGGATGCGTGTCCATTTGAAATGCCTGGTGCATGAATGAATATGCAGCTGCTGGGTAACACGAGACAGCTGATGAAACGTCCCTACCTTGGCCAAATGTCAACTCTACTAACCAAATAGTGGTAATAGCGAAATGCCTGCTATTCATGTGCTTATTAGCTTGACTGATATGCTAACTAGCTACAGTACCGGTAAAATGACTCGTTAAATCCTCATTTGCATTTCAACAGGCAATACATAAGCTTAGATAGAAGTTCGCTGTTGGACTAAATAAGCAAATAAGATCAACATGAGCATACAGAGAAAATATCTACATATGATTAGGTAACAAGGTTTCCCCAGCAAAGGTAACGTGGCACACACCACGGCCAGGTTGGGCGTCATTCAGTTTCAATGCTACGTCAGGATAGCAAGGGCTAAGATGAACGCTGAATGAATTTCCCACTAAATAAACATATTTACAACTCCCTAACAATCAAAGAACATTGTTTCCACGCAAAGCAATTCAAAAAAAGCGCAGATGGTGCTGATTGCCGGCGGATTATGCCTGAAAATGCCAGAGAAAGCTCCATGAGTGGCCTGCTCTCCATCTTACTCACCCCTGCCGCCATCTTCAGAGAGAGAGAAAGGAAGAGCGAGGGCGCGCTCCAATGACGTATTTACGGCTGGGAGCCGCGCGCGCCACTGGAATTCCGCGTCCACGTGAACTGCTTTCGCAGGATAATATTACTCTTTAAAATATTATGATCTTCAACAATAATAATAATAATAACCGCAATAATAATAATAATAATAATAATAATAATAATAATAATAATAATAATAACAACAACATGCACTTGATTTTTAACTTTAATAAAGATTTTAACAAACAACATGAGTAACAAAGATGTAATAAGAACAAATTCAATATTTTATTACACTTTATATACAAAAACAAAGCATATGTGGTTGTTATGCCAATTATGAAACAATAAACATTTTATATCTACATGAGAAAGGTGTTTTTTTTCCTCCATCAGGTCCAATAAAAACATACAAACTTCAGATATACAGCATAATGAAATTATGCAGTTACAGGGCTTCACCATTTCTAACCATACCACATCAATCAGAATAAAAAAATACTACTTAAACAAAGTAATTGCCAAGTCTTGACATAAAATGTTCCGTATGAAAGGTGTTCTCAGCTCACAAGACCTGAAAAGAAAGCACACAAGAAAAGTTTAGGTACCTAACAGAATACAGTCAATACAACATTTAATAACTTTGCACTTACACAATACCAATATTAAAAAAAAATTCCATCACAGTTACCAATTTAAACCAGGCCTTTCACATTGTCAAAAACGCTGTGATTCAAAGTAAGTCTAGTCCGGGGGTTTTCAAAGTTTTTGTTCTGGACCCCCAGGTTGACTTTCTTTAACATGCAGACCCCCATTTTAAGTGAATTTGCCCTAGTGGCCCTGATATAGAAATGATTTTTTGATTTCTGTTAAATAATAAATTGTTTTGATGTCATACTTGAATGCTGCTATCCTGAACACTGATTTTAACACAATGTTCAGCATTCATACATTTTACTGTATTGTAACAATTTCTACTGAATTCAATTATCGTGAAAATAAACTATTCTACATTTTGCTGAGGACATCCTGGAATCCCCTCAAGGACAACCAAGGAAACCACTGGTTTAGTCTACCCATGCCAGTGAAAGATGCTGCTCTAGTATCCATATGATGATATTCTGTGGTATATCACTCACCCAAGTAATCATCCATGAGGGATCCGATGGCAAACTAAATAAAAGAGAAAGAAAACCTTGTAAAATAGCTGTCACCACTGTAGGTTAACATGTTAAATTTACATATATTTCTCAGGATCACTGTTCATGATTTCCTCTGACACTTTCAAATATAGGGACACTCCATTTCTGTATTAGAGCTGTGATTAGACAGTTCTAAATAAATAAAACAAACAAATAAATAAATAAATAGACTAGACTTACAATGTCATTCTTATCCACTCTTGTTCCGACAATCTTTAGCCGGATCTCATCATCTTGCTGGATTACAATGTCCTTGAAAAGACAAAAGAGAACATCTTAAATGGGAGATTCAGCTGCTATATTTAGCTGCTAACCCTAATGGCCATAGAGGGGTTGGATGATCAAAGTCAAAACTACTTATACATACAAAATACATTAACTATATATTCCAACATGTGAACATTTTCCTGAAAAGTACATGACTCAACACACAAGAAAGTGTAATTTCTTTACATTGACATTCTTAGATGCATGCTTTATTTTCCACAAGTAATGCACAAGGGGTATAAATACAGAGAGCTGGAGGCTTTAAATTATAGGGCAGTAGTTAAAAAAGAAAAAGAAAAAAGTACTGATATCAAATTTGGTGGCAGACACTTTTATGGATCTCATCCATAGCTGTCAGATTCTTATCAAATGCCAAATGAGGAAATTATCTAGTGAATATGGAAGATATTTGTTAAACATGCTGTAGAAAATGCTAATTTCTCTAACCAACAGTTGGCATGAGGGAGAAAAGAAGTGAACAATCTTACCTCATCAACTGTCTTATAACAGGGAGGATTGGAGTTTGGGTCAAACTCCATTTCTGAGGGAATGGACTGCAAAAGAAGAAATCTGTGCTTAGATAAAGAAAGCATAATGAAACCTCTCCCCCACATAAAGAACTCAAGCAACACAATAATAGATGTTAAGGTGACTCACATGACGAGAGATGAAACAAGACATGGGACCAATTTCGGTGAATAGTCCAACCTGCAAGAAACACATGGGGAAAAAATAAAAACAAAAAAACAAAAAAACAAAACATAAATGCACTGGTACCACGACACCACATTTACCAATACCAGTAAATCACATTTCACATTTCAATACAGACACTGTTTTGATGGATTTCTAAAATTTTAAGGAAGCACCACACTATCCCACTCACTTTGTTAACCTGAGTGACCACAGCATCCACCACCTCCCCCTTAAATGGCCGGAACACAATGGCCTTGTACTTGACTGGATACAGGACGAACCCTCTGCCAGGCTGAATTACACCCGCTCCGATGTTGTCGATGGTGGTGACAGCAATGACAAAACCATACCTGAAAGGAAGGGATAGCAGATGTAAATAAACAAATGAACTGCTTACTTTCATCACCCTTGACTACTAATGTAATATCAAACCTACCATCATCTAGATGTACTAATCTGTTCTAAAAAAGTGCAACTGGGGAGTGAAGTAGTTTAAGTGAGTGGTGCATTTGGGATGTAGCAAGTACTTATGCCTGTGGACAAAAAGTCTGTCTCTTCGTCCACAGATATCAGGCACTATGTATGGATAACATATCAGCCAACTGGCATAAGAAGTTTACCACTAAGCTAACCTGTGGGCTTGTTATGAAGCTCAGAATGAAAATCAACGAGAAGATCTCTGATCTTAAGAACACCAAAAGTCTTTCAGCCACTCACTTTCCAGTGCAGGTACCCTCCACTTCTGTGAACAGCTTCTGTTTCACAGTGTTCAAAAGGTTAGGGCCAAAATACCGCGGGTGTAACAAGATTTCATGCTCCAAAGAAATCTGTGGACGCAGAAAACACAAGACAAGATTTCCATCTGGATTCCATACTTTTAAAATAATACTAATTATAATTGCTCATTTAACATGCTGTGTTTTGTTACAGTGCATCTGATGGTCTGTGTTATAATGAAGAGATAACAGATGGTGTGGTCTACCAAGACATCAAACAATAACAAAAAGTCATGCTTGCACTTATCGTGTAGATAAGTGCAAGTTTAGCTAAGCTAACAGAAAAGCTAACACGCTGCACAAGCAACGATGTACAAAACATCCATACAATGCTGCTAGTCAGCTCGTATACGAACAGAAATTAACCTACTTACATGGTAAAACATTTCTGTTGGTGGCCACTGTCAGTCTTTCTTGACTTAGTACTATCTTTCGGCTAAATTGTATGAATTATCTTTTTACGAGATGAATGAGCCCTGTCGCTCCGTAACAACAAAGTCCCTTCCGGTCGGTGTGGCAACAAACACCGCCCGCCCGAAAAGGGACCCCTGCTGGTGAGGAGGAGAAGTGTGGTGGGCGGGGCTGGAAAGTAGGCGTGACTCAATACTGCACGATGATTGGGTTATTCTGACATTAAAAAAAAAAAATTCTCACCCAAAATGCACCGGCTCCTCAACGAGGAAGAAGTAAACAGTTGACGTTAACCAGCTGACTGATATGGCGAGCGGCTGTGTACTGAAATTGTTCCGTCCCTTTGCCGTGACATTGTCTGTGAGTTTGGTCGAATACTTCGTGACGTAGCGCGCTGCTTTGGCCTACTTCTGTATATATTTATGTTGTTCCGGTGTAAACTTTTCTTCCCTGTTTTAATGTGATACTCTCCTCCGTCCAGGCGTCTCTCCGGTCGGGCTGCGTGTTTCGGCAGGGGACCGCGGCGGCAGGAGGGACAAGACTTTACTGCAGCGATGCTCCACCGGAGAAAATCAGCCGCTACCCAGTTCCCTACAAGAAAGACCTCCCTTATGATATAGTGGAACTGATGGAGGAGGTGGAAGCAAAGGTGTTAGAAATTTATAAACGTGTGATATATAATACATTCATATGTCATAAAAGAATTCTCACGTTGTAGTCCTTATTCATGAAGCTTCCACCCCTTTTCCTTACAGGGAGGCTTCCTGCCCAATGTCTTCAAAGCACTGTCCCATAGACCAGCAGAGTTCAGAGCTTTCTTTGCTTATTACAATGAGCTGATGAACAAAGAGACGGGTATTTGTGTTCAATTGTTTTTTCACTTTGTTTGTTGTGTGTTTTCTTACTGATGACAGCTGAGATTAAAATCCATATCTTCCAGGGGGATTAACCAAAGCAGACCGTGAGCTGATTGTGGTGGCCACCAGTATCCACAATAAGTGTCTCTACTGTGTGGTATCCCACAGTGCATTGCATCGCGTCTACTCAAAGAAACCCACTCTTGCTGACCAGGTACCACAACCGCATTTGTTCTCATCTCAGTGGCTCCTTTTTTCCCCCTCCTCACAATAATACCCAAAAGTATGGTGCAAGATTTGATCTCAGTTTAGTAACACAAAGGAGCAGAAACCAGAGGTTACATTGTGGCATATGACTCTGTAAAACATTAAATATGAGAGGGAGTTATGCAAGTTGAACACTGACCATTAAATGATATCAAAAGGTTATAATGTATTTGAAGAGGTAACAATAAAAAAATAAAGAATCCAACTGGAACAGCATACTTGTGGCAAACATTGTGGTATTTTTGAAATACCATCATGGTGAAGATTAACACTTTGCACACTCTCTAAATACTGATCCATGTTATACCACTGGTTGCAACCAGACATTTTTGATTATAAAAGGAAGGAGAGAAAAAAGATTTTTTTTCCTGGTTTTCAGTGCAAATATATTTTAGGCATCATTTTTATTTTTCCCACCCTGTATCATGTCTTTGGAGTAGCATCCTCTATGGTTCTCTCAGCTCTCTCCCTGCCCACTTTCACCCAGGTCGTTGTAAACTATAAGAATGCAGAGCTGTCCCCTCGGGAGCGCGCCATGCTGGACTTTGCCTTGGCTGTGTGCCGCAGCGACACCATCACCGAGCAGCACTTCCTGTCCTTGGAGGAAGTGGGCTTCGACCGCGAGGATGCCTGGGACATTGGCGCCATCGCCTCTTTCTTCGCCATGTCCAACCGGATGGCCCACATCACTGACATGAGACCTAACGCCGAGTTCTACCTTATGGGCCGTATACCACGGGACAAAGGAGAGGGCAAGAGCAAGGGTGAGGGCAAGTGAAAATGGGCTGCTGGTACAGCTGACATAATCAGGGGCCAAGGGCCAGAAGTGACACTTGACTACATTCACACTGCAGTTGAAAGTATCTCATCTTATCAGGGTGAACAGCAAAAGGCTACACAGAGTCACAGTTTTTCTTATCTGGATCACATGAATATATGATTAAAAAAAAAGAAAAATCATGCCCTGAGGTATGTGACATGCAATCACAATATATCAGCATTGCCATGACTGCAGGTCAATTTCATGTTATTCATTTAGGGAAATTTGTCATAATTTTGGTAACTGCAGAGGCTTGGGAGAGTCAGTGTTAGCTGGGAGGAGAGCAAGTCACTACAGTGGAAAACTGACTTGCCTGGTATTTGGGAATACACCTCATTCCAGTCAAAACTTGAAGGTACAAACACACCTGTTTGAAGTAAGTGTGAGATGTTTGTCTTTTTGACATCACTGTCGGTTCATATTCGTATCAGATTCGGGCTACACCCTCCATCAATCAGCTATTGTTTGAGAATAGATATGAACTTTCATTAAAAATCAGGTCTAAGCAGCACTTGGGAATGTAACACGAAGGACTGCAGTGTGAATGTAGTAAACAATGTGGAGCTCCTAAAGCCCCCCTCCATAATCCCTCTGTGAATGGCTTACCAGTCTCACCTTTCAGCATCTCATTGAGCAAATGAAGAGGGGGACAGAAAAGGTTTAAGTGATGTTTCACTGTGTGTGCTCCCTCTTTATTGTTTGTGGGGCAGAAATGTTTTCAGCTGACATGCAATTTGAAGCAACTCCCAATGCCTGTAAAGCATGTGTCTAACTGTGATTAATGTTTAAGTATGTCTGTTTTTGTTAGAGGAATACCGTGACATCTTCAATTTCTGTTGGCTCTGTTTTTTCATGGAACTCTCATTGCGGGGATAAACATTTCCTTTTGTCCAACTAGTTGACCTTTAGCTTTTCTGAAAGGGTGTTGTTAACATATAAAACAATAACCAACCAAAACCGAAATTCTCCTTCCTTGTCTGTGCCAGCCAATGTGTGTCTTGGGAGTTGGGTAATTTTTAAAGAAACACTGCTTATGTAATCCTCTTTTTTCTTCTTAAATAAACTATGTATTTTTCATAATTAAAAATACGATTGGAGGTTCTCATTCGCCATTTTAACCCCTTAATGTTCACAGATCAGGACAATGCTCTTTGAAAACAAGTGATTTTATTTTACCTCTTTACCAAAGAAATCACAGCGTGTTGGTGAACTGCTCTCTTACACCACCAGATGACAGCACATCACTGTTGCGCCATGGTGTAGATTTATATAGGCCTTAATCTGATCCTGTGAACATTAAGTGATTTTACAGATGTGTGTGACTGAGCAAAGCAAGTCTGCACAGCTCAGAGAAAAAAAAACACCAACTTAGATGAGTACTAATGCTGGAAAATCTTAACAAAACACTTAGAGTTACTCTCCCAGTGCTGAAAATATATTTCCTCTGAGGCCTCTTGTACCCTGAGCATGATTAGGATCTTGGCGGTTCAGATTTGTCTGGTTTTGTTGCACTGGAGAGGGAATGAGTCACGGTCCCTGTGTGATAAGCAACATTTTCTCCTCAAGTTTATTTTCCATCGACCTATTTTTAATGTTGGCTTCCCTGCACCTGCTGGCGTTGTCCATACAAGTTCAATATGACTCTGGGCAGACCTAGAACATGTAGCTTGGTGTGTTTGTGCGTGCATTAGGGAGTTATACACTCTGGGCTGTAATGAGAATATCCCTGCCATTTGTCTCTCATGTTCACACCCTAAAATACCTTCCTCATTTTTTTAACCCATTATTTTAAGAGAAATCCACTCACAGACCCTCTGAAAATGCAAACACCAAGAAAATTATCTCAAGTCAATATGAAGAGTTCATTTGCAAAAACAGATAATTGCCAGTCCTGGGGGGTGGGGGTGGACGGACGGACGGACGCATTGTTGAATGTAATGCTTCACATGATGTAATGTAATGCTTCACATGATGATGAATCTAAAATTTTGTTCCAAAAGCCAATATCTCCTGTGCATCAAATTGTTACTAAATCATTTTTGAATTGATATTATCTAGAAAAAAACAAGGTTTATAGAAATTAACACAATTGGAGATGTCTGTTTTTACACAAGAACTCTCTCATACATTTTACCAACAGTAGGCCAGTTCCCCCCCAGGGCTTCTCCATGTCCTTGCCGTCCTGAGAAAGTGTCATATGTCTAAGGAAGTGCTCATGTCCTATTACAGTTTCTCATTAAGCGCCGAGCCCCCTGACCCCCATGTCTCCTACAAGTATTATTAAAAGAAGAGAAAAGGCTCCAGACAAGACGTGTTAACACAGATTTATGGGCTGCTGCTGCCTCGTTCTTCTCACTTATCTTGTAACTCCTCAGGCCACTTTGTATACCTTTGGATAAGTAGAACAGAGTCGAGGCAGGACAGAATAGGAGAGAACACAGCCCACGTCACATCACCAGAGCTGGAATGGGATTTCTGACATTTCTTTGGTGATTGATTGACATGGATAGGGCGTAGCTAGTCAGGTTAACAGCTTGCACCCTCGACGTGGAGGTTTTCACCCGTTTCTTATTGTGGCCCTTTGGCACATTGATGGAGAGATCAATAGGTTTTTATCCCGGGCTGGAGTTGGAAAGAGAGTCAGGGGAGGCTTGGCACTATGTCTTTATCCTCCTGAGACAGATAAAGCCTGTCACGATGCTAACATGTCAAATGGGGCATGATAGTGGGGGATGGGGGGTTGGCGAGGG
>OMKZ01010763.1:21636-48656 GCA_900302535.1 Neoniphon sammara | reverse complement strand
TGAGGAATAATGACTTTCAAAAGCTGAATCTAATATTAAAATGCTAAGTACCTCACTATTTTACACAATATATACTGTAGGTTATGTTCATTACTGATCAATATACAATAATCTATAAAGCATTTTTTAAATTCTTCTATACTGCCAATTTATTTTTGACCTTGGAATCTAATCATTTAGATGATTGCAGACATAAGCATAGCTTAGAACCTGTAGTCTAACTCTTATAGATACATTACAGAAATTATTTCATATTATCTAATCTTGGGTGGATTCACCTGTTAAAAGTTGTCGGCCTTCTTAACCCATAACCAAATATACTGGACTCCTCTTCTCTGTTGTTTATAAATGTAAGTTCTTAATTGCCCAAAATACATGGATATTTATTAATATATAGTTATTTTGATAGAGGCTAAGACGATAAAGCAGAAGTTTCCATCACTGCTGTTAAATTTTATGATATAATGAATACAAAAGGGTCATTTTGCAGATCAGGATGGATCTCAATAAAAACCATGAGCAGTCTCCCTTTGATATGACTTGCTGCACAAGCACACTCACAAAGGTCACCAGAAGTAGCTCACGGGCATTGTCTGTCAATAAAAACAAGTCAAGGTGTTGCCTCTTCAAAGAACTGGCTTACAAAGGACAAACAGGCCATCCTTATTATAAGAAAGGGACCAACACCACAGAGAACCTCTGAAAAGTCTGCACAAAAGACAAAGAGAACTTTATTTCTTTTTCTTTTTTTCCCCTACAGTGGAGGAATCCGTGCTTAGAAATAATTCAGAAATGAAGTGGATCAAAGGAAGTTTTGCATATGTATGCCCTAACTTCCCAAGCAAATATTTACTGACTAGGTTGCATTTGTAAATTATAGGTAGACACTTGTGAAAGGATGGTGAAGACAATGAGGTGTAAAATTTGTTTACAATTTGTGTCCATTAGTGTGGCTGCTCAGCCAGGCTCAGGCCTTGGTTTACATTCCACCCTGCGGGAATAAAAGGACACATCTGCACTGACAGCAATAATGCTTTTGTAGTTGTGATATCTGTTACCATTAACTTGTTAACTTAGGAGTTGATAGATGTTTTTATGGGTCAAAAGGAAAGTCAAAGCATGGATTCAGCATAATATCTCCATGCAGGAACTTAGAGGGGTAATAAATAAGGTTTTTACTAATCCCATAGCACAAAATGACTGTAATGTACTGTATATGCAGGGTTTTAAGTACTGAGATCCCTTCCTATTCCAAAGTTTACTCAAATGCTCACATGCCTGAGCCTCAAAATTTATATGGAAAGCAAATATCAGAGCAATGGCGCTATCAGTATTACAGAGATTCTGATATATTATCTCATTCATTTATATTCACCCAACATGGGAATTACATTTGCGGAGCTCAAATAAAATGTCAACTTGTGAAACCTGCCTGTGACAGCTTTAATGAAACAAAACACCTCTTCAGCTGTGCCTTTTCTGTAACTTCAATGCTCCGATTTTTCTCCAAAAACATCGATTTAAAAGGATTATAATCTAAGCTCTTGTTGTATAGTTGACTTAGCTCTTGTTAACCTTCATTTATTTTTTTCAAAACGTCCGCATACCTGTATACAAAGGCGCGATGCCGTGTTTATGTTTACTAAACCTTTTTGCTGACCACACAGTGGAGGTCAGTCGCTGACATTGTTACATTTTGCATACTCATAAGGTCACACAGTTGATGAAACAGCTCTGGAATATAAAGGCCATAGGTATGCAAGAAGACATGTCCTTTGCATGATATGGTCATGGACCCTTATCTTTGTGCAGCAAAAAAGGCATCAGGCTCAGACTTAATGTTTTCTTTTCTTTGTCTGGGGAAGTCAATTCACATGCCATGCTGAAACAGTATGTGATTTACTGCTCTGGATGTCTCCTGAGAGCTGCTGTTGGTTGGAGCAGATGTTGACTAAATGAGGAATTAACTTGATGTTTTCCACTCTGTCTTCCCCTTGATGTTAGTTAGGACCGGTGCATGTATACATTTCAAATGCAAGCTGACATTAGGTTCAAGGATTTTCCTATCATCCTATTTCCTCCTCCACCATCACATTTCTCTGATAGCATTTCCCTATAGATCGCGCTAACTTTTCCCGTTTCCTTTTGTAAGTGTCCTACTTGTGACAAAGAAAACAAACAAATAATTCTATATTTAGCTTTAGAAATGGCAAATTGTTATTCAGAGATCTTGCGAACATTAAAATTATACACAGGAGGGGTTTATTTACCAATACACTAAGAGAAAAGAATATATAAACTAAAACTTCAGCTACTAAGGTACTTAATAATGCAGACTGTAGTTGAATTCCTCAATGGGATGAAAAAGTTGTGTTTGTTCCATGTAGGCTAGAAATAATGAGGGAGGAGTGAAAACAACTTTTACAGCTTACATAAACAACAGTAAGCACACATGCCTCAGGAATATAAAGCTGCTATATCAAAGTCCCCAAAACAAAAACACGGTATACCTGAGGTTCTTCTGTATTAGTGGCCACTGACAGTAGAAGATCTACCAACAGTTTGCACCATTGCAAACCCTCTTTTGGCGTTAAAAAGTAACTGCCCAATTTATGACACTGGCACAACTGGCCAAATGGGCTTTCACTGATATTTTGTCCTTTTGCCTCATTACACATACATTTAAGGGAGTCTCCCTGTTTAAGTGCAAATGCCGGGAGGGGATTATTGTAATGAGCCACCTATCTGGATTTATTAAGGCTGATAGTAATTACTCACTCCATGATTGCATGTGCTATTTAAAGGAACACTCCAACGTTTAGGGCAAAATACCCTTTTTCAGACTTACCCAGACTGAGACAAGATGTTCGATACCATTTTCACCTCTGTACGTCCACTGGTTCAGTTCCAATGGGTAGCATTTTGCGTTAGCTTAGCATAAAGACTTGAAGTCTACAGGAGTCATTAGCCTAGCTCTGTCAAAGTGAAAAAAATAAACCTTACAGCAACTTTGAAGCTGTCTTATTTACACAATGTATCATGAGTGTTACATGGTAATGAAATACATCTTGGAATTAAAAAACAAAACAAAGCAAAAACGAGTTGTTTTAGGAGAAGTTTTCAAATACACATGATACATTATGTAAATAAGACAGCTTTGGAGTTGCTGAAAGGTTTATTTTTTTCACTTTAACACAGCTAGGTCAATACCTCCTGCAGACTTCAAGTCTTTATGCTAAGCTAACATGAGATGCTAACCATAGGAACGGAAGCAGTGGACATACAGAGGTGTCTCAGTCTGGGTAAGTCGGAAAAGTGGCATTTTGCTCAAAACGTTGGAGTATTCCTTTAATGCCTGTGAAAAGCCTGTCTGATGTTGCTAACATGTCTGCGCTTTTTGCTGTTCAGAGGAGACGTGAGACAGACACAAGTCCTGCCATCTCTCCTTAATGTCAGAGATGGAGGGGAGATACTAGATGCCCACAGCATTTTTTACGTCAGTGCAACACATTTTGATTTTGCAGTATATGAATGCACTTATTCATTTATTCAACTAAAACCTCCCATTCCGCTGCTGTGAACCTGTCTTTTCTGTGCTGTTCCTTTGTTAGCGACGCCATGCTGTTTCCTGACAGAAAGATACAGTGCAAAACAGGTGTTTATGTTGTGCCAGCCACATGTTAATTAGGCAATAATAATAGGTATTCATAGCAGTTCTTAGTAGATAGGACACTAATTTGGCCACACCCACTGGCACAGCATGCTGCAAAACTTGGGGTGCTCAGCGGCTCTCTTATTAATCTGACCCTAAGCGTGAATTCACAAAAGGTTTGCGATGCTTTTGCGGCTGTTGAGCTGTGAGATAACACAAAGAAAAATAGCGTGTGATTCACAAGCCACCCACAGAGGGTGCGCATAATTGCACCACCCTGGAAATAGCGGCACAGTCATCGTCATGCTCATGCATATTCTCATTTAGTTATCCATATGCATTTTAGCACGAAAATGGCTTCTTTTGCAAATGAGGCTCGTAAAAAGGATCCAAAGAGGGGATTGGTGGGAACAGGCTTTCCTGAGTTCACTGAATGGAGCGGGAACATAAAAGTGGAGCTGTGTGAGCTACTGTGTCCTGTTTGTCCACCCAGGATGTCGCCATCCTGCTCCTGATGAGAGAGAGAGAGAAAATCACTGGGAAAAAAGTTTGCATACCTACTTCGCAACAGCCTTGTGGTGCCTAGATTTAATCTAAGTAACCACAATGGATGAGCAATGCATAATCCACTTTGCACTTTGAAAATGTGTGCCTCGTCCTTCAGGTAATAGGCTGCAGATGGAAGCCACGTACCCATCCCGCTGCCTTTCGATGACTGTAGGGATTTAATCAACAGAAAGAGAAGGCCGTCATACATCCTACATGCAGCTGTGGATGACAGGCATTAGTGAGAGCCATTCCTGAAACGCCCAGTAGAGACCACAAGTTCCTTTGTACATCTACATTACATGATGAGCTTGGCACAGCTTCATCTCATTGCTAATTGTGATCAGTGCTCATTTTGTGGGCGTATCTGCATGATTACTTAATTTGCATAGTTTTGTCAGTGACTTGGTCATAAAACATTGCAGATTACTTGCACAATTGAAGCGCAAAGGATGACACTATTAATATTTGCAGTACATTGTTTATGAATGTGCTCCTATCTGTGCTGTCAACATATTACACTTAGATTGTGTTGTACAGTGTTTTATCATACATATTCTTCCTGTTTGCACTTTACTGCTTATTAGCACTGTGACATTTTAGTCTACTCTATTTCTAGCCTTAGATCTCTATGGTTTTACCTATTGGTCCTTACTGTTTTATGTATTTTATATGGTTGATGTACAGTAAATGTATTTTATTTCATTTTATTTTATTTTATTTCAGTCAACCCTGCCTGCAAAAGAAATTTCCCTTGGGACAATAAAGTTGAAGTAGAAATAAGACAAAGGAAAATATGAGCTCCATGCAGTCACCAAACATTTGCTGCTGGAGTTCCTTGTTCTTGACTTGAGCGTGCGATAAAACTTCAAAAAGTTCATATCAAGCTTGGCATCAGCTTCATTCCAACTGGTGTTGATAGAGCTAGATTTAGGGATTTCACATTGTTACTTTCACTTCTAATACCAGCCCAAATACTGATCAGTATGTGACATGTATGTGTGATGTATGTGACATTACTCTTGGTATGCTAGTTATGACATTTGTATTGTATTTGGCAAATTCTGATATCTAATATCTGCCAGTAATAATTTATTAGCCGATGCCATTGTTAGTATTGCATTGCAAAGGATATGGATCATATTGCAAACTCAGTTCTTTAATCAGAGCAATGGTAAATGAAGGCAAACTGCTGTTCCTATGGTACATGTATATAAGTTCAGTGTTCAGTGAAAGGTATAAAGTTATGTACTACATAAGAGCCTTGCAACTCTGACAACTGCTGCTATTTTAATGCCCGAAGTATGTGTCCTACTTAGAAAAAAAAATCAGAAAAAAAGTAAAGTGGAGGTGTTTTTTAATTTGCAATTGCCTATCTTCCTTTCTTCCTTTTATCTGATGGTAGAATATATATTACACACTCACACACACTCCCACACACGATGAAGTGGCAGTGGGCGGCTGGAGATAAACAACAAAATTACACACAGTAAATAATCTAACACTTCACAAATCCCGGATATGGCAGCACAGACAGAAGGGTATATTTCTACTTGGTCTTTTTTCTCCTAACTAAAAGGAAGTTGCCTTGCCATTGCTGGTCTCCCCCCTAGCTGAGGAACAACGGGCCATATTATCTGCTGCTGTCTGTCTCCTCAATCCTGCCCTGCGGACTTCTTCTCTCGCCTCCTCAGATTTCTCTCCTCCCCTCAGCTCTTTGTCTCTGTCCTCTTCTGCTCCCTCTTGTTCAGTCAGCCATACAAAATAAAAACAGAGGCATCGTTATCAATGAATTGTATGAAACTGTAAAGGCTTTATTCGATATACAGTATGTGCTCCTCATGCATAGGTCTCAAAACAGCAGAAGGATCATATCTAATCCAAATCCAAAGAGTAACATTAAATCAAAGATTGTGCCTGTATATATATTTCAGTAACTCATAATCATGCAGGCTTATGGAGCTTCTTTGGTTTCTTTGTTAGGTATGGAAACTTAACTTTCAGCATAGCTTATTTTAAGAGATTAATTTGTTTATATATTTTCTCTTATATATTTTTATCTGTCAACTTCTGATAGAGAGGTGATATTTTTCTCTGTTCCATTATTGCTTTGCTAATGACAACATCGTGCAATAAAGCCTCACGTATTCTTTATGGCTGCAGCAGTATACTGTGCATTATGCTATATATAGAGACACATGCAAAATATCACATTGTCTCAGGTTTCACACATTTTCTCACATCTAAGGCAAGCAGTGTCTCAAATTGAAAGGAATAAAGGGCTTTCACGTAAATGGTAATAGCTTAGTTAGCTTAATTAGTTTAATGTTCAGCAACAGAAATAGAGCTGATTAGGAGGACTGACTAGCCAGCTCATAGACTATAGAAACAAGAGACACTCTGTTTACCGTGATCCAACATTATAACGGCTATAGCAGAGCAAAATGTCCTTAAAACATCTAAAACAAAACAGTTTGGGAAGGTTTTAGCTGTAGCTTGTGGTCATCTAACTACAAAGCCATCAGCCGCAAGTGTCGGTCCAAGCTAGCATCAAATGTCCATCTGACCAGCACAGCCAGCTCAGCAGCACAGTTACTGTAGCTGCATGATTTCAGCTGTCTCTCCACATTTGGATTATCATTGTTTAACCCCACCTTTCGCATTTTCTATCTTTATTCTTATTTGATGAAGTGATAAAGAGTCCTTCTGCCTTGTCTTCTCCTGACATTGAGTCTTCTGGCTCTGCCTCGCTCTGACACAGGCCCAGGAATGACTGATTCCAATAATCCGTAACATATTCCTTTAATTCAACTCAAATTACATGCCGATGAATGGCAGAGCCCTGCTATGCCAAGACTAGAGTGGTGAGTTTGATTTGTGTACCGGCATGTGCCTGGCAACACACCCAAACACCCAGCCCACTCTGACCACAGTTACCTGACAGTATTGTGCAGAGCAGGTCCCTGTAGACGGTGTTGCATAAGATGGTGAGAAGTGATAGACATTTTGAAAGACATCAAATTTGACACATTTCCTGATCAAAAAAATATTCAGGACTCACCTTAGGCTCAAGCATAATGATGTCCGTGGTTTCTGCAAGCAGTTTTTAATGTGTTTTTTGAAAGTAGAACAGACAGCAGTAGCTTCTAACTGTGGCAGAGAGGAATAGAAGAGTCATTTGAGTTGGGGAATTGGATGGAGTCAGATTCCCTTAAAGGTGCATTGTGTAGCATTGCGTTACATCATTAAATCACTACTACATTTATTTTTGAGATTTAAGTATAATAACTAAACAGAGGCGGCCTCTCTCCAGCCTCTACCCTGCACTTTTCATTGTGTGCCACTCGCTCAGAGTTTCCACTTTTACTTTGCAAGTAATACATAAATTTAACGAGTTTCACAGTTCTAAGTGTATAGGTTCTGGCTCGTTTTAGCTGATTTTAGGCTGTGATTAGGAGCTGTTCTTGGCCTTGTTCTTGCATTCAAAACAGACTATGCAATACACTGAAAAAAATCGTGGTATTTTGTTAAAAAAAACTTAGGTAACAATTTCCATGCAGAAATTGTTAATTTAACTGAGCATATTTTCAAGTAAAGTTTACTTGGCATCAAACAGAGAACATGCTTCTCTCCAGATACTTCCTCAAAGTTCTGACACGCCCAACACACGTTGACTGTTAAAGTAGATTGTACCTCCTTTTTTCAGTGCTTAAGACTTATGCACAAAAATGAGAAAAAACACTGAAAATAGAAAAATAGAAACTGTAAATAGTAGATCCAATTTACTTAGTGATGTGAAGTCAAATAATTACAACAAAAAACAAGTATTGCAGTGAATGAAATGTAATAAATGTAAGTAAAAATAAGGAAATGATGTTGTCATATAGAAATAAAAAAAAAAGGTCTTTTGGCAGAGACTGCAACTGAAACTGCATTCACTACAATGACAAGAATTTGCAAGATGGTTTCATGACATCAAGGACTGATGTGATTGGCTTTAAGAGGTGTACTGGACCCAGTCAACTGTCTCCATACCGCCTTCCTTATCTAAATATCTAAATATCTAAATATAAGCAACATGCTCTTTGCGACAGGAAGCATCAGGATTATAGGAATGCTGGTCTTCAGAAAAACACAAAATGCTACACCTTTAAATGCCATCTAGGTGTTAATGTGAGTGTGAGTGTGACTCTCTGTGTTAGCCCTGTGATGGACTGGTGACCTGTTCTTTTTTTTTTTTTTTTTTTGCGGTCCACTTGGAAAAAGGAAAAGAAGGAAGTCGTGATTCATGCATGAAATGTCAAGCTTATTCATTGCACACACACTATCTTCAACTAGGTCAACAAACTGATCGGGACAGAAGTCATAACATGAATCATTGTCTAGGAAGCAACATTTAGAGATGAGAAAGCAATTAGACAGGCTGCTCATAGTATGTGAGAGTTGATTAGCCTCTTGCATTTGCATGCTGGCATTAGTGGGTTGTAGCCTCTGTAAGCTAACACACTGATAAGCGGTTTTGTGCTTCATTTCATTACGCCTAGCGCTCGTTTTTCATTCATTTTACATGGGAATTCCATTTGAATATATAACTCTCAATTTCATCTCACTGTTTTTGAGTAAACATTTAATGCACCGAGGCCTTATGAAAACACTTCATCAAAGTGTCTGGGCTTTCCAAATGGGCTTGGCTGCTAGAACAAACGAGCAGAGGTCAAAACAAAGCAATTTCCCAAGCAGAACTTCAAATTCACCCTCAGATGGGCTTCCCTTCATCTGGCATATTGCATAACAGCTCAATTACAGTGCCTGATTAGTGCCAGGATCCAAGAAGACATGGCTTAATGTGCCAAGTGTTATTTGATGAAATGCAGTGTTTCCAATTCTTGTGCATCTGGTGTATTACACATTTTTTACAGCTTTCTTGGCTCTTCTTTGCCGAAGGTCTGAATAAATCTGAAGGGTTCCATGCCCTAATAGGACTACCACTTACTTTGACATCAAGTTTGACAACAGAAAATTAGCAATAGCTCCTTTTTTCGCCCACTGACTCAGCCTCAGACCCAATTTTAAAATCCTATTCCTGGTTACTGCTGAACAGTAACAGTCAAGTGAAATGAAAAGTACGAAAACAGTGTTTCCTTAACACAGCAGTGGAAATAAAAACAATGCTATTATAGTTCTTAACTGTGGTGTGGGTGTAGCTATGGCTGTACGACTTTTAAATATATATTTAAAGATTAACAAAATAATTTGTTGAAAACCATGTTCAACTGCATATTTTCTATCCAGTTTACAGTAGCTGGATTCTGGCATTTACAGCAGTATTGACAGTGTAGGAGGACAGTGGTGCAGAACACTGAACAAGCAGCCAGCAAGTGAGATAATCAAATAATTATTAACTGAGAAATGTCATGCTATTTTATGCTTCCCTTTGATAAATGCAGTGCCTCATTTGTCCATGACAAATGTAGATTACATTCTATCTAGGCCTACAGGTTGCTGCATGTATATTTAGCTTTGATTAACATTATGCTGGGAACTGTATATGTGCGTATAATTTAATTTCCCGAGCAGACAAGAAGCTCTGCGGTACGAAAAGCTTCTTTCTGTAGCTTTTTTCTTCTTCTTGCATAGTCCATGACAAGTTTGACTTTACATGTAACAGCCAAAACACAATTTCAAATCAAAGGAAACAGACGGACAGAGGAGTCATAGAGATCTCGGAGTTGTACCTGCCAACAGAGGATGTCCTTGGATGGTGACTTGGAGAACAAATGGGAAGCCCCAGGATTCATTGTGAGAACTTGCAAACAGTGCTGTAGTCTATAGTAAGGAACCAGTTGAATCAGCCCGGAAAAGTAAAAACCTAAAGGGAAAATCGACACTGTATCACTGTTAAAAACAACAATTGCCAGTGTAACCACTTCTGGGTTTATTATGTTTTTTGTGGTGTATTTTTCTCCTGTGGATAACTGGCCTAAAAAAGACAATGGGACGTCACACTGAGATATTCCCTGCACAGCTACAATTGAGTTTGATCGCTGAATTTTTTTTTTCTTTTTCGTTTTTTGCTATCTAAAACATTAACAGTAAAAGTCAGGTTTTGGTGTCAGTCTCAGAATCAAAGAGAATCAAAGAATCAAAGAGCAAGGGCATCTTTGTAGACTCACCATTTTGCGCTGATGACAACAATCATACAGGGAGAAAACCATTGTACCAGAGGCAGAGAGACCAATTTCTCCACTACCAATAGCCTCAATAGATCAGAATGAAATGCTTGAACAGCTTGAATCTGTTGATCTGTTGTTGGGTAGTGTGTGAAATACAATGCCCTCATCGACGTCTTTTTTGTAATTTGAAGACGTGGGTATGCCGAACCAGGGCATTGTTCTCCCTCCAGAACTGGAAAAAAAATGTGCGATTGCCACCGGGGTTGTCAAACGTCAACTGGGAAATGTTAAAAAAAAAAAGAAAGAAAAGAATAGAAAAATCCGTAAAAAAAAAATGGATGTGGCAGGTTGAGCATTTCAACACAAAATATCTCCTGTTATATACTGAGTATTAAAAACGATCCAAAATTGACCAAGATTGGATTTTTTTCTTTTAACTGATTGCACAACCTGAAGCACACAGCCACCCATTTGAAATTTCAAAAAATGTTTCTTTCTGTTCTTGTTCAAAAACAGTCTTCCCAAGATAACTTGAGGAGAACATTCGCCTCAAGGACACACGCTTTTATTCTTGGATTTGATAATCACCTAAAGCGGCGATGCTTCCCTGTGACTCTGTTGGCGACCAAGAGGTCAAGGAGTGAAATTACAGGACTGGAATTTGAGGGATGACGCACAACGAGTATTAGCCTGCTAGATGCTCGGGAGTTCAGTGACCGTAATAGAGAATATTGCGAGTGGCGGGTCACACCCGTTTCTCAGCCGGTGACACAGTCTGCCACTGACAGACTCCACAGAGGGGCCAATAACAGTGTGGGATTTCTGCCGTATGAATGCTGTAACCTTAACCACAGTGCGATTGATAAAGACAGAGTGGTAAGAAGGTCACCTGGGACTCAGCTGCGTGTCCAGGTCTGTATTATCATACTTTATTAGAAGTGATACCTTCTGCTCTTTCAATTATGTAGGGAAAAGATTAGGACTGTTTCATTAACCTCCTGTCTTTCCTTCATTGAAAAGAAGCTTTGGAGCGGTCACACAAAATTGCAAAAAATAACCCTGGTAGCTACTAGAAGCTGCGATCCTGCTTTCAGCTGCTCCTTATATTGTATTGGTGGATTACCTCTGTCAGTCATTGCACCCTGGCCAATCCTAATTCAGAAAAAACACCGTTCATAAACAACTGATTACATACCACTACTGTCCACCATATATGAATGGATGGATAGATAGAACTGACATAGAAGTGATGAAGTGAGCACCAATGTTTAATCATGATTTACAGACATTTTTTTAACAAGGTGCAAATATAACTAGGAATAATATTTTAATATATTATGTTGATCACTTTTGAGGAGTCATTTATACCATTAGTAGTTTCCATGTAATGGGGGCTTCATGGTGGGCTGTAGGCCAAATTCTCAGTGCAGTACAGAGACTACAGTCCGACTCATTGGTTCAATCTCAGCTGCCTTGATGCTGCAGCTCACTTAAGTTAGGAAAAAAAATCAAGGCACTCCAAATTTTTGATTGCTTAGATCAATATGCATGAAATTATCGATTGCCTACAGCTGTCTCTTAAGGAGGTCATCAAAGCTCAAAAGCCTTTTAATGAAGTTAATGCATATTTTGTTCAAATGGATTTTCTTAACATCTGAGCAAAATCCCAAGGTATGTGTAAACTCTGTCCACAGCACAGCCCCGACCCAGCCACAGAAGTAAAATACTCTTATAGTAGTGTACATTATAATTCATGGTGTCATTGATAGGCCTTTATCATGCCATTATTAAGAGTTTGCTGGATGACAAACAGTGCGATTGTGATAAGCGTGCACACATAGCCTGATAGCCTACAGACAGACTACCATACATGAAAACAACAGCTGAAATGTAAACTGCTTTGCAATACTATCAAATTGTTTTATCACTTATCATAATTTGCAGAGGGCTATGGTCAAACTAATTTATTGTAGCAGGCCCTAACTGAATGTGAAGTTGGCTGCAGTCAGTGCTAGAAAAGAGTGTGTTCTGAAACTGGGAGGAAAAAAAAATTTGAGACAGCAACAAATTCAAAATAACTTCAGAAAACAAGGCTATCAAATTACTTTTTAGTATTATCACAATTTGCAAGGGGCTCTTAGTCAAACAAAATTATCTGTAACGGAACAATCAGCCAATTTTGAACATTTGACGCTACAGAAAGTGATAAATTTAATGGGGAAACAAATCTGATGCATTTTGCTTTAAAAGATATGAACTTGGAAATCTCGGCTATATAAAGTATGTGACTTTGCACATAATTATTAGCGTTCCATATCTAGTGAGCCAAAAGCTGTATACTCATTGCCTCCTAGCACTTATGTTGTCTCATAAACCCTTTTTCATGCATGATTCTGAAAATTTACTAAAAACATGCTCGTAGGCAAAGGCGACGAGTGTTGGGGGATCATTTGAATTTCACAGATCAAAACAGCTGTGACACGGTGGCTTAGTCTTTTCAGTGAAGTAGCACTATAGCCTCGACGTTAGAGAGGTGAGGTGGTTTTTGAGAGCTTGCCAGTGTGGATCAGACAAGCAAGGACAGTCAGTGCTGTTTCTCTACCGTAATTGAAAGTAGTTGTGATGTGCTGTAACTGGGCTGATCTAGTCTAACCTTGGCCAGATTATCCAGATATGGCATCCATGCAAGTGGGTTCGTTTTGAAGCAACCAGACATTTGTGGCTATTTTGTTAGCGGACCGGTGGTCAGTATGTCTGCAACCACCAGTGAGTAGCTGCACTGTGAGCTAAAGGTAACGTTACCACCTAACATCCCACTGGCGTTTAATTATCATATTTGTTTTGTATTCGTTAACATTTGTAACAAAAGATTACAGCAGATATTAATTTTCACTTGCTCACTGTGCTCATAAATTATTTTTCCAGTACTCAAACTGTAGGGCAGTGGTATGTGTGTCGAGCCTGTACTTTAGCTATAAATTCAAGTAAATCTATGGTCTTTATACCCATAGTAAATTTCACTTTTTTATGTGTAAAGCAGGAGCAGAGGGGCACTTCAAGTGTGGTCACCTTAGGGCACCTCACTGTGTTAATCTGGGTCTGAGTCTAACCTACTGCACATTCAGTTGTTCAGTCGGTTGCTTGGTTAAAGTAGACTAAGCTTTGTGCTCCTCAAATCTCAAAGACTGCACCATGACCATTGACATTTTTTTCTAGACTGTGGAGAAATGTATGACTCGGGACATAATATTAGCATAATATTACCATATATTATCAGCATCCCGTATTTCTGCAGTTTGCATGTTCCAGACACTTTATAAAAATGAATGCAAGCCGTGGTAAGTATGGATATCCTGGCAGTGACTATTAGTGGATCACTCTAGATGAACGGATGTGGATGCATGAATGGTAAGACATACTCTGCACCAACACTTCGTTAAGCTCTGGTTCAATTGCCACACATTCAGTATACCGCCAAATGAGCCGTCATCCTTTTCGCTTTGACGTGCCTGTTGTTGGATGTAACCCCCCTCGCTTGTTTTCCGTGCATTGTTGGGCCTTATCGTTTCTCATGTAAAATGGGCCAGCATGTTCTGCCGTTTTAATTTCAAGCTTATTAAAGAGAGGAATGAAACTGAGGGAGAAATATTAAAGGGTAGAATTAGCATGTGCAGACAATCCTCTGTGAAATTACTGCAGTGGAGGGCAACTGAAGCTACCTCTGAGCACGCTCCGTCTTATGCAGATTCACTCTGTGTTTACCTGTTTGCCCAGAGCCTTAATTAGCCCATCATTCACTTTTTGAACCTCTTGCAATTATATTAAAAAATCAAACAAGCAGTTATTTCTGATGTGTAATTGTTAAAAATTATTTCATTTAATACAGCTGATTATTTTTGGTTAGAAGGGCACCGTGAGGACTTAATCCACCATATAATGTCTCTAAATAAAGTGATTTGTAGGTTTTTTTAAATGGAGGGATGTGTACTCCTTCTGCTTTCCAAGCCCAGAGGCAGTTTGATAATTCACACCACTAGCTATCTGCTTGCTAATTCACTTGGCAGACTATTGCTTCCAGACTATGGCTGCTTTTAGTTCATATCTTATACACAATGATGTCAACTCTCTTCTAAGGCAAGTCGTTACTGGCTGCACAAAAAGTCTCCACACCTCACATGCTAATATGCATATGGCTGTATATGCTACAGCCCCACATCCTCAGCAGAGGGAGGGGCTATGATGCGATCATCAGATGTCTTTGGATTAGAGAAGCAAGTAACGCAAATATGCTGTACACACATCGTCCACAGTTATTATATGCTTACTGCCAAATGCCTTGCGAGTTAACATGCAAAGCTTTTCCCATGCTTCAAAAAACTCACTAGATTTGTCATCAGTTGCTTTGGAAAAATAAAGTTTCCAGTGGGCTCTTACTAAATATAGTGACAAATTTGCAAGTTGGCAACAGTGCACCTACATCTCCAAAAGCAGTCATACATCAAGTGAAAATCTGACAGTCATCAGTCATTTGAATTATCGCTAATTAAATACTGAATTTACACACTTAAGGGATTATATGCATTTCAACTAGATTAACTCTGTGCAATTGTGTGTGTGTGTTTAGTCAGTGCAGATATAGTGAGAATTGTCTCCAACAAATGACAGGTATCAAATCCACGAAGCATGAGTCACGTCTTTAGTGCGAGCAAACACAGGGTGCCTCCACCAGAAAAGGAGTAATGAGTGAATAAAATGCAAATAACTTCAGCTTAATGCAGGGCTTTTATTTAAAGCGGTAATGAAGCACTCAAGGAGGTCAACATGTTTTGTTAAAAGGATTTCCTCCCTTGAGCGGGATCCTGTGTGCAACACTATAAAAAGAGCCGTAGAAAAGAAATACATCAAATTGTTCACTGCTTTACCATAAAGCAGCCAACTGGTATTAATCTGAAATATGAGAAATGCTGGGCTTCTGGCTTACAGCCCTGCTGCGGTATTTGGAGTACCACTGTCTGTACTGCAAGGGTAAAATTTAACTGCAAAAACTGCTTCAGTTAATCTAGAAGCTATTCATCAAGTTGGCTCATATTAGCTATGTAATGATGCTTGTTCATGTTTTCTTCCTGGAATAGATTATGCAGTGATGTCATCTGGCTTGATGTTGACCGTGCCTTCACATTGTCACAACATTGGTGTTTCTAAAAGGCCTCATGATCACAATTTGTTAGGGTTTAAACCCCGAAGGGATAGAACCCTATTGAGTTTCTGCCATTTTATTAGTATTATTATTATTTGTTGTCTTCTGCTGCAGCTCAAATTGTCTTGAGCAGGAATGAGCTACAGACATGAAACTTGGCCCAGTAACGGGAAATGAAGTGCAAATGCTTCACAAGAATCATGGCTGCAATTGGCCAGATGGTGGTGCTATAATTCACATTCAAAAAAAAAAAAAAAAGACTGGGTGAAAACCGAGTATATGGCAAGACCGTGAATGGTCAACGTGCAAAATTGTGGCTGATTTGTTACAAGAATAGTCAGTGGTAATGTCTCTAATTCATTTGTTCAGTGAATATTGAAGAGTATTTTTGCTTGAAATGGCCATCCCTACAAAGAATTGGATTAATCATAGTACACATGGTGGCTAGTAACCGACAGCGCAGATATACTTATTAACTTACTGCATCAATAGAACAAACGGGAGTGGATCAGAGAGCAAAGAGGTATGAGCAGTCACAGACAGACATTCACGTTTGTGGGACTAGCACTGCTGTTTGCGGTCCACCCAAAAATTTGAAAGGCCGGGACATCCACACCATGAATCCGATTAACTCACATATCCAGCTGAATGTGCTCTACAAAAAAGTAAATTGGACCATACAAGTCCGCCATTATGGATTTTCTGCTCATTTGCATAAACTGTAAAACAGTAACGTGACATCTACTTTTTGGATTTTGACTGTGGGACTCGGATACATAATTAACCCCAAATGAGCAAGATTGGCCCAAAAACATAGCCGCCATCGATCATACCAACTTCACAAAGGGCGGGGCATAGCAGGAAATGGACCATAACTCATTAATAATTTTTACACATGTTGAGGAGTGTTCATTGAACACATCTGATGGTTGCACCTCAGCCTTGGGGGACACCACAAATGCAAGAAGGTCATACCTTCTAATCGGCTGTATGGATTTGTACGAGATTCAGTTTGAACAATCTAGGGTCAGAACTCAGTTGATGCCTAAAATTTGGTAATTGCTGATTAAAATGGGCGAGGCTTTTTACAACAAATCTAAATTTGTATACATTTCATATTCCAAACTTTTACAAAAATGTATGTCCTAGAGAGCTGATTTTTTTTCAGCACGTCCACTGATGTGTGGCAAAGGTTTGCCTCACTGCAAGCTATGGTCAATTCAAAAGTCTTTTTCAAAATATGTAAAATCTGTTAACATCTACACTTCCACAAGTCTTCATTCAAATACTTTCAAAACTGAAACAGAGGTTTTCTATTTCAAATGTTTGAGACAATACACTTAATATCATCAGAATGTTGTGTGATTTTTTTTTCAGGATTTAATCACCAAAACTTTAACTGTTGTGATTTTTTTTAACCTTAACTTGACAAACATGGCCCAGCTTGTCCTTTGCCATTTTGTTCACTCAGACTCCAGGGAGGTCACACAGAAGCCACATTAGCTCAGCGGCTTTGTCAGCTGCCTCTGAGTTAAAAGGTTGTCCCATTTTCAAATTTGCTTTAGATACGACTTTCTTCTCCTCATCAATGGCCTCCTTTGACCTCATTGTGAGACTGCAATGTAGGTTATCTAAATTGCTAACTAAAAAAAAAGTTGTCTATTCAAGCTTTTTTGTTTCTCTCTCCCTCCTGCTCTGCCTGTCTCTTGTTTCTTCCTCTCTCTTGCTGCCTTAATTGGTAGGACAAAGTAGTCACTCTGCAGATGGGGCAACAGGTGCCACTCAGTCCCAATCAGCCCAGTATAAAAGCCCTGCTTCCCCACTCAGCCTCTGCCACACTGTTTATCTTGCTCCATGCATCCAGTCACCAGTTCCTTGTCTGTTGCCTTCCTGTCTGCTTCACTTATTCTTACTGCTACCTGCAAGTTTTTTTGCTTGCCTTATCCTGTGTGTCTGTTTGCTAGCTTCAGTATGCTAACTGCCAGTACTGTTTCTCTGCCTGTACCTTCTCCATTGTCTACCTCAACTAACCTATATCCCCTGGCTGTTAAACATCTAACCATTAACCTGCAATTTGTCATTATATTTACAAAAACAATTTGCTGTAGATTAGTGATAAAAATGTTTAGACTAATATGGAGAACACATTTTGAGTATTTTAAAAATACCCAATTACTCAAAAGTATCTAAGTTCTTTATTTGTCATGTGCACAACAGTTACGATGAAGCAGTAATTGCCAATGAAAATCTTAAATCTCAAACTTTGATCAATGAACTCCCCCATGCAATTACTATATGGAAGACAAGATAAGATGTTAATTGCTATATGGACATCTTTGTTGAATTTCAGTTTTTTGCTGTATACATTGTAATGGTGAAACAAGTGTGTGGGCGATTGGTCTCGTTCCTCCTTTAAACATTATCAGACTAGCTGAAGTGACTTTGCTTGTCTTTGTGAAGCCTCAGACCAGCTCGTTGCTGCTCACGGCTTTAATTTTGGCCAATTGAGTTGTTTCCTTCTGTCGAGCGCGGAAAGGTTTGAACCCGTAAATTGTCGCTTGCGGCTATATTCCATTGAAATGATTGCATCAAGGCAAAGCTGCTTTACAAGTCCATAAAAGATTCAGAGTAACGCTTGCATCTGGTCTCATGAATGATCCCAAATGTAATGAAATTTCGACCCTGTGAGGGTGTCAGGTCAACACAAGTGCATAGAGGCAATGCTCCTCGTAGGCGTCATCACACAAACTGTAAATTTACATTTGGTAAATACCACACAGGGCTTTGTTATGCGTTTCCCACACATAGACTTTGCTTTATGGACTTTTTGGTATTGTCATGTTCTGATTGCACTTACAGCGTGGGACAGATTGATAACTTGACACTATGCGCTTGTTTGACCACATGAGGGTTGCTTGCACAGTGAAGATATGCATCAATTATAAGAATTCATGATTGAGTTGCAAATTTTATCCTGAATATTTTGAACTATATTATTTTAACTCTGCACTTAATGCAGTGGTGTGTGAATATACTTGGTCTGATAAATGGACCTGATTTGATAAACCAGATTATTGTTTGCTCTGCTCATTTAGCCACCTATGAAGCACATACTGCCTCACAGTATTTATGTGCCAGGTTCATAAAGACTGCCAAGAGAACTTGACAAGAAGATATCAGCACTTTGAGGTGTATGGGTTGACCCCCCCACCCCCTCCAACATATGAGAAATGACTACTTTATTAAATACAATATTAATCTGCCAAAATGCTTAGGGAAACCCCTGAGGGACAGTGAGCAAATGCTCTGTAGTTCCGTTCATCCTTTGTGGTAGAAAAGACAGTCAAATCAAAGCTGACAGTCTGCACTCATTACCTCAACGTGTTTGTGTCATTTCACTTTCAAAGTAATAACCTTATGGAGCTGGACTATCAAACATGTCGCTCTCCAAATGGTTATGAACCTCACATTATGGATGGAAGGTGTGTTTGCCGCCTTAGGCAGCTGAAGTCAATTTTGATAAGCCAGTTATATGCACAAGTTGAGAAATGGTCCTAAGATCAAGTTGAAGATGGTATCCAAGTACAAACGGTGCCCGAGGGCGTTATAATGATAAGTTACTACACATGTAAGAGGAAGAGGTTGCTTTTAATTCAGTCGGGTTTTCACTTAGCGTGCTCTGATATCACTTGAAGCATGTCTCTTCTTCCTATCACATGTTCTGCGTTTGTCTTATCACTATCTCTTTCATGTTTTAACATGGCATGCATTCCATATTTGCTGTTTCAATACCATGCTAAGCTTACATACAATGAATTGCCCCACACAGTCAAAACAAAGGAAAACTAGCTTAGTGCTAGTTACCAGGAAATAATACGACAAATTCAAGTGTGGAATTGAATGGTTGGGTAAATAGAACAGTGAAACATATTGATAATACCGTTTATTATATTGCAACTGACGTGATTGTTCTATGTCAGCTTAATAAAGAGTATGTGGATGTGTAATAAAGTTACTGTGATTGATCTTGATCACATTACAAGGTGTGAAGAGCTTAGTTTGTTGTTTTTTTTTGTTTTTTTTGAATGGCATAGTGTATTTTTTTTTTGTATTTTGTATTTTTTTAAATCTCATAAGGCTTTCATACTTAATATGTAATTTATTGGTATTTTCATTGTATGCATCGACTGTAATCGTTGTTGTAGTCCATTATGCTTTTGTGGAAATGGGCTTCTGATGTACAAAACTGAATTTTGTACACTGGCAAAGTTTGGGAGAGTGATTATTTCAATGCTGTAGTTATTCAAGGCACAGCTTCTTACCATTAGATGTGTTACACTGCATGAACCGAAGCCCATGTTGAAATGTAGATAGCTGATATATGTAAATAACTCATTGGTGATAAGCCGATCACCATTTTAACTGCCAGATCAAAAGCAAAAAAAAAAAATTAGATTTTTGGATCAGGAGCACAGTCGGGTGTCTCCTGTGAAATGTATGAGTCGATGTGCGGGAGTCGGCCGCATCTGTTGTGATCTGAATTTCACAGCCCATGCTAACGGCAGAGCCTACGCTGCAGCAATGAAGAATATTTCGTGTGCCACCAGTGGCAGTAGGTGAGTGAGCAGCTCAGTCATCAAGCACACATAACATGCAAGTTTGTGTAAATTCTGTGATTTGTTTGCATGTGGACAGGGCAGCAGTGTCATGCAGCTATAAGAAGAATCTGTTAATCACAGTGTTTGGTGTGCACTTTTACATCATGCATCACTGTTCATAGCATGTTGTTAAAAATTGTTGACAACTGGAATCAACCCATCAGAAACCTAATGGATGCATCTCTATTGTTGATATTGTGTTGCTGTAGAGTAGTGATGCGTAGTGTAGAGTAGCAGGTTATATTGTAGTATTATAGTTTGGAGAAATTAGCTATGAAGTGGATTAGTTTTATGTGTTGAGCGATTAGTTTGATTATTAGGGACAGAATGTTACAAGAGGTCACCCAATGATTGAGTAATCTCAAGGTTACTGCCACACACACACATACACAAACACACACATGCGCAGTTCATGCACTCAGTAAAAATTCTACACTTAGCATCTTGTACAGATAGAGGGATCTAGATGCAGATGCTTCCCTTGCTGGCAGGCAAAACCTGCACACACAGATTAAAGCAAGTAAGAGAGGTTAGTGTGAGCATTTTTTTACTGGCTTGATTCTGTTTGTTGCTTGATAACTGCAGAAAATATATAACCCAGCCTCAGTCTAAATATATATACATACATACATATCTGTAACACCCAAGCTGTTTCCCCATTTTTCTCTTGAGAAACCCTGTAATAAATCACAAATGCCCCACATATTTATTAAAATGCATTTACACAGACATGAAATGCTTGGGGTTTCTGCAATTTATTTTTATTTTTTATTCCAGATGTACCTACATCCCCCTTCCTGCTTCCCTGTCACACGAGCTGAATAGATGTTCAGCCCACAGTTTACATGCAAGGTGCTTGTGTGGGAGTGCAGAAGAAATCAAAGCACTATTCAGGGCCACTCAAGAAGCTTTAGTGGTAATTTGTCAAGCAGCATGAGTTTTTGATTGCCGCTCAGCCTCGTCTGTTATAGGTCATGATTTTTAGTATTCTTTTTTTTTTATTTTTTTTTTCACATCATGTTCTCTCAGTCAAAATGTCAATATTTTGATAGCAAATTTAACTCTCTTGAAATAGGCCATCATGTTGGGGAGAAAAAACATCAAAGATGTGGAGGGGTGCAGAACTTTGGAGGCAGAAGTGAGGCGTTGTCATTGTCGAGTATACCTCGGAAGTGCTGAAGTGTGGTTACAGGAGAGTGACATTCCTGCTTTGGCCATTTAACAAGCTGGCAATAACCTTACCAAATGTTACAAGTGGACTGAACTGGAAATGGAAATGCTGGGCTGCATTGCACTGAAGAAATGGAGAATCATAAATGAAGGCACATGCACGTTTTCCCCCACTGTCCACTGGCCAACCCCGTACATTACACAGATTACAGGCTGTGAACGCAGGGTGTTGCACCTTTAGACCTCAAATGACTGGAAGACAGGTGTTTGAAGTGGGGAACTTGTGTGTGAATCACCTATCACCTAACATCATGAATACTGCTATCATTATACCACAGCTTCTCTTATTATCTCCGTTCCATAGCTGGAGTCCCAGAGTAACACCACGCTGCACGCTGACTGAGCACAGATTCCTCTCCACCTGGCACACTATAATGCCTCTTGAAGGCAACACATTATTTTCAATTGCTGCGGAAAAAGTCTTAATTGCAGACAAGTGAAATCACTCAAGAGCATTACCTGTGTATGCGCACGTGTTTGTGTGTGCATGTTTTTGCGGTGGTTTGTGAGTTTAGTACACCAGCAATCATAATTTAATTATGTCTTAATTTAATCCCACAATCAGGCAATGGCAATTGGGATGTGGCAAAATGAATCTCAGAACTGTGCTTCCCCACAGGCAGATAAACCATGCACATGACAAAAGGGTAGCATTTCAATTATGACCATAGTGGGGGAGCTTTTGAATGATAAAAGCCATTCAGATGCTCATAAACATGATCAGTTCTATCTTCCTTAATCTTAACCACTGTCAGAGAAACAAAAAAAAAAAAAAACCCCAGCAGAGCTCATAGATCAGTGTGCAATGGTGGCTTTGTCTGGCATCACACCTTTCCCAAAATACACCAATAGACAGCAGCTTGCATTAGGGGAACAGGCGACAATGCGGCATGTCATTTTAGTTTGTGATATTTCTCTAAGCCAGTATGCCAGTAATATTCTTTATGAAATTGCGCAATTATAGCTCCTGGAGTGTAGCGATGGTTTAAAAAGATAAATATGTCGGGCTGGCAGCGCTAGGTCAAAGAGAGCAGGAATCATGAAGTGTCACCACACAGTGTGTCATTACATAGGCCCAGACCTCCGTGATGGAAGAATATAAGCAACACAGTGTTGCATATCAATAAGTGTAATGCAGTCTTTAAAGTGCAGACAGTAAAATCTATCTCTCTGTCCTGTCTACCAACTAGCTGCTGTTGCACAACCACCTCATAAAAATATAACATGGTTCTTCTCCTCATGTAATAGGACTCTTGATGAAAATATCACTGTTGAGACTGTGGAGGGCATTTTGGCATCCAAATTACACATGCTATTTCCTCTCCAATAAGGCTTTCCAATCTCATCCTAAAGTAGTGGAGATCAGTGTTACTTGCTTCTTTATTTTTCAAGGAATATACCTGAACCAGTGAGATTAGTGTATAATTGCACATTGTGTATGAATTTATACTATTTTTTCACATCTCGTTAGCGTGGTCTTCAGTGACAATATAATTAAATACAAGAAGAGTCTGATTATATTTATGCATCGCAGCTTTCAGATGCCAATACATATCAAGAGTCGGTATATATTTGATGTTGTTTGCGGCATCTTATTCTGTCCATATAATTTTGCCACCCTGAAAATGGCAGAACATTTATAAAAAGGACTGCAGCCAATTTGTTTTTTACTTTCCAGATGATATGGCAGAAAATGCCCAATTATTAATACCTATCAACTGCACATGCCAAGATAACAATATATTACTTAAATTCATTCTCTTGTGCCATCGGGAAATTAGGTCATGATGGATACAATATTTTGTTGCCTAAAATTTGGCACAAGGAGAAATATGACTCATAAGTGTATATTTTCCGGGCTAAAGAATATCTTGCCTTGTTTGTAATTTATTTCACATCCATATGCAGTGTGTGACTCAGAAAGTCATAGTCTAAATGGATCTTTGGCTGTGGCAGAAAGAGAACAAGCTTTGGTGCATACTTTCTCCTGTTCTGAACTAGCGTTTTTGACATCTTCAGAAAATATCATAGTGAAAGTGGAATTGAAGAAGAAAACACTTTTAAAGGAACTTTTTCATGGCTTTTTGACAACAACTGTTCCATAAATGATAGTTCTCTCTGGGCCGACTGTCGTGGTTTTCTCCCTCTGGTGGTGGCCATGAACCAAACACTGGCAAGTAAAGTAGGGCAAGAGAGTAACATGTTCGTTTCTTTTGGGAGTTTACTTTAAACCTGCAGTTGCAAAGGGGGTGTAATAATAATTTCATGGTTGTATACCCGGTATTATCCTGACCTTCAGTATTCTCTGAAGAGACTTTCTGGATATCAAAAAAGCTTTTATCAAATGTCAATTGGGCTGATGTTACCAAAAAAAAAAGGAGAGAGAGAAAAATTCATGGTGCTGTAAACAGCCCATTCATCCAGATGGGACCAACTGCTTTAACACCTTGCCAGAGTATTCATGGAGAATTTATCAAATTTGACATCGTCATGTTCATTTTGGTTAATGAATCTGAAAATGGTTGGTAACAAAACATCAGAGGTGTTTTGTATCATTTTTGAAATGTGAGTCATTTTTTCCCGACAGTTCAACACTGCTCCATTGCCTTCCAATAGGTGAAGGCCTACCCAGCCACCATGATTTTGAAATAATTGCAGAGACCCATTACCTGTTTAAATTGTGTCAAGGCAGGTATGGACATACATACGTAAAGGATATCAATCTTAAAATGACAAACAGGTTACCTCATTGCATAACAATAAATAGCTTATAATACTTTCCTTTGTTGGTCTAAAATAAACCATTTGCTTTTGATGTTCAGATATTAGACACAAGGTGTCACATCACTTCACCTTCAAATCAGGTCACCGTTAGTTTGCCACACACCTCCTCTCTACGTGAGATTTGTCCTATTTTTCCCCTGATGCTGTTTGAAATTATTCTCAAAAAGAAACCTTTCGCCCTGTCCCATGGGCATTCTCCCACCCAAGTTCTTAAAGGATTTTTTAATGTTGTCAGTCCCTGTATTTTACAAACTTAAAATTGCTCACTCACAGCTGGCACCATCCCTCTTTCTTTCCAAAATGCACTTACACAGATTCATCTTAAGAAGCCTCCTCTAGATCCTAGTGTCCTATCTCTAAGTTTCCCTCTCTTGCCGAGGTCCTTGAAAAATCTGTTGCTAACAAATTTTTGTCTCATGAATCAGAATTGCTTGTTTCAGAAGTTTCAGCTGGGTCTCAGAGCCCAGCACTCCACTGAGACTGCCCTTTTCAAAATGAAGAATGATCTCCTGTTATCAGCTGATGCCTGAAGTCCCTCTTTACTTTCTTAGATCTTAGTTCAGCATTTGATACAGTAGATCATTCTATCGTCCAAGACCATTTTAAGCACTGGGCATCTCAGGTAACAGCTCTTAACCGGTTTCAGTCCTGTGTCTGTGAGTGTTGGCCTTGGGGACTATAGATCGTCCCGCTCCAGGCTATTCTGCGGAGTGCCACAGGGCTTGATACTGGGTCCTATTTTATGTTCCATCTATACATTGCCATTGGGTCATCGTATTTGTGCTCAAAAGATCAGCTTTCATTTGTATGTGGATGACACCCAGTTGTATCTGAAATGCAGTTCTACTAATAGCTTCATGAAGATAAACTGTTTTAATAACTGTCTTCAAGTTAATGATAGTTGGTTGTGAACACAGTTAAAACGGTTCAGTTCAGCTGCGTTTTTTTCAATCTAGACATTTTTTTAAGAAATAATTCCTATCCTCTTTAAACAGCCATGCATGCACTTACTACTTAACCGGTAGACTACTGCTAACTTTACTCAGGCACTAGTAATAAATATATCTCTCCTCAGCTTATCCAGAATGCAGCAGCTATACCCTTAACTTGCTGGCTCTTAGCTACATCTCTGACCTCCTCACCCCTTATAAGCCAGCCCGCCCTGTGTTATCCTCTAGTGCTACCCTTCTGGCTGTTCCAAAGTCTGGGCTACAGTCAAAAGCTGATCAGATGGGTGGACAGAAGCATTGGCAATTGCAGGAGCCACACGTCTGCCTTGAGAGACAACCAAGTCAGTCTTAAAATAGAATTCTTTTATCTAAAAAAAAAAACAACAACACTTTTTTAGATAAGCCTTTTTATGACTGTTCTTTTTTTTTTACTTATCGTGTTCATTAGTTTATTTTCATTCAAAGATGTAGACCCTTCACAACAAACATTTTTACTGCTCTGTGACAGTCCTTCGCTCTCTTTAGTAAATTCTCCCTTTGTAACTTTTACTTTTGGATTCCCTACTTCCTGATGGTATGTGGAAGAAGTGGAACCTTGGATGTTGTACCCAAGGAAAAAAGATGTCTGTAGAACATATCCTGACATACTTATCCACTTGCAAGACATAGTAAACTGGGGCATGAGCCATATTCTGGGCCATTGTTGAAATCTCATCTGTGAGACCGTGACATGTCAAAAGCACGTCCTCTTGTGATGAAATGTATGGCTTGTCATTTCTGAGGTGTTGCCTCTCTTGCAGGAAATCATTTTTCTTCAGGCTTTGCATTTAGCAGTGTTAACTGTCACACACTAAGCTAAACTTTAAAGCGCTTGTCAGTAACTCATGGTCAGCCATCATTTCATCTGGCTTTGTAGATGGGACAGTGTGAAGCTGGAGGTACTTCATCTTTGTCCGCATGATGTAACTAACAATCCTGGACCAGAGAGCTGGAATGAGCAGACATACTGTATGCCAAGCACATTGAAAATATGAACTTAGATTGTTCTTTTTCTTTCTTTCTTTCTTTTTCTTTCTTTCTTTCTTTATCAGTTCTAAGAAGTTAGACAACGGCTGTAGGTCACTTTTCAAGTTTTCACTTATGCCCAATTATTGACGGGATGGATCGTTCATTTCTTGTTACACAAACAACAGTTTTGAGAGCAAGATTAAGGCTACCAAGTGTCTCTACTGTGCCCTCATTTGTTTATGGTAATTACACCAAGGTATTACAGTTAATTTGACAATGATGTATTGATGCTTAAAAGTGCTACACATAGCACCTTTAAATGAATGCTATGATTAATCAAATGGGAGCCTTACGGAGGATCTTCATTGCTGACAAGTTTTTTTTCTTTTTGCTCACCTTGGCACATACCATAACATCAGCTGACTGCACACTTTGCCGCCGCCCCCCCCTCCCCCAAAACATCCCTGTTTCTAGTCTAGATAGGCGGAACAGCAGGTTTCCCCCGAGGGCGGATCCAATAACCCTGAAGCAAAAAGCCAACAGAGTGCAACTAGCCACCGAACCTTTGAGGCGATAGCCTTGCCTCAGGATACTTGGGATAGGGAGTTCAGATAAATGCTGCTTTTTACTTAGTGGAAATCACACAACATATTGGTCACTTTTCAAAGGGCACAGCTTTGACATATTGAAAATCCATGAAGAAATTAGCCATGTTTACAATATTAATGATAGTGCCAATTATAGTGCTCGTGTGTGCCAGAGTGATTCATGAACAAATAAGCAGTACTTTTTTTTTTTTTTTTTTTTTTTTTTGGTCATGGG
>OMKZ01010756.1:1214-14524 GCA_900302535.1 Neoniphon sammara | reverse complement strand
AGCTAGCATGGTGTGCCTTTACATAGTGATCCTCCCCTAACCCCCATTTTAATTGTCCCAATGCTTGCGGTGAGTGGTCATCAGTCACGGGTCTGTGGGGGTTGATGTATTGGTCTGAGCTCTAATAGTCTCTGCTTTTCTCTCCAGGCACAACATCACTTATGAGAGACGCACTTAAAAACAATTAATCACACTGGAAATTTCTCCTTCCCCCCTGCTCCCTCTCTCTCTCCCTCTCTCTCTCTCTCTGTTAAGCTGTTCAGGTAAGTGCTGCTAAGCAGTAACAAGAAAATGGCTACGCTAAATTACTCATAGGTAATAGCTACATAGTTGTGCTTACAGAGATGTTTAGATGTTTCCTCTTGGTTCAGCCAGTCCTTGACCATCCAATGAATTTTTGTGAAATGTGTTCTTAAAATGCAAATGCATGGTCGTTGCATTGAAAAGCGAGAGAAAAAGTGGAAAAAGGCAGTAGTATGACACTGAGGTAATGTGATGAATGGGTGTAAATATTTGCCTTCAACTCTGTCCTCAACTAATGACCAAGATCATGCGATATTTCAGTTCATACTATGACGATTTCAACTTTGAGGGAAGTTTTAGCTTTAATGTAGCTAAAGTTCTTCTTATTTATCTGTGACCAAAGCCTTTCCCTAATCTAAACCACACTGTTTTAGTTACCTGAACCAAGCTGTAACCCTAACCCATAAACAAAGTTTTTAGTTATGTAACCATAACTTTAACCAAGACATTAAAAGAACACGCTGCTAACAGGGTTACATACTAACAGGGCTACATGCTATCAGGGTTAGCACAATACTGGGATGTGTACAGAAACGATTAGCCTAGCTCGTGTTGAATGAGGGCAACACACTTTACAGCATCTCCAACACTAGAGTCCTTTAGCTGATACATCTTGCACATTTATGATAAGGAAAATGAAAATAGAAAAATGATTGTTTTAAGGCCAGACACATCCTGAACTATATCCTTGTGCTGGGTGCATTAAAGGATAATTCTAGTATTTTTAAACCTGGGTCCTATTTTCCCGTCTTTTTGGGTCTAAATGATTAATAGGGACAAAACTCTTTGGAAACGGCCCAATATTGAGTGAGAACAAAGGTGTTTTCGGATGTTTACCAAAAAAAGAAGTCATGCCAAATCTTATCAGAGTTGACCATTCATTTGAGCATAACCTGAGACATAGAGGAACTGCTAGCAAGAATTTCTGTCCAAAGTCATGGCTGAACGGTAAAAGTACCGGTACTAAATTCTGGTATTAAAAGTACTGGAATTATCCTTTAACTATATACTCTATTAACTGTGCGACTTTCCTTCAAATCTAAGTTATGAGTTGCTGCTGTCCACCTTTAACCAAAGTTGCTTTACTTGCCTAAAATTAGCTGTTAGCTAACCTTTTAATTTGATAAATAGGTGAAAACTATATGCCCAATTCATGCTGTTAATACAATCGGCACAGGAAGAACGTGATCCACAACACGCACTCTGCATTTCAGACTTAATGCTCATTAAATCAGATCTTATGAGATCACTGAGTTTATGAGCCATGATGTTTCAGTGGCTTCACCCGTGACTCACAAAAGCAGCCAGCTCTCCGTTACATTGGCCGCAATTTCATCATTTTGATCGTGCAAACTCAGCTTGTGTCTGCATGAATCACACAGCAGGCTTACGAATGTAGATACTGTACATTCCAGAGTTTTGCAAGCTGTGTTTTGGAGTTTAAACTTTAATGGCCAAGGCAAAAGATTAATCTCATCATGTCTGTTGTGTTCTTGCTCTCTCTCTCTCTCTCTCTCTCTCTCTCTCTCTCTCTCTCACTCTCTCTCTTAAGTTGCGTTGAGAGAAAGCAACTCTTTTGATTCAAACATTCAAGCACCAGAAAAGAAAGAAAGAAAGACAGAAAAAAGAAAGAAAGAAATTACAATGCACGGGAACTGGATGAACTTTTGTAGTGGTAGCTCTCCGAGTTCATCAAACTTGACTGGACCTTCTATAGACAGGCTTTAGACCTAGACCTGGCTGGTAGGTCTAAGGTTTTAACACAACACAAACAGTACAGTATCTCTCCTTACAGTATCTCTCCCATCTAGATCTCTCTCTGTCTCCTGTAGCTCCATATGGCTGTCATTCCCCCCCTCCCTACCCCTTCTACTTCTGCTCTCTTTCCCCGTCTTTTTCTTTTCCTCTAATTGCTCATTTAAATGAAAAGCCTCAGATTGGAGGATTAGAGGTGTGTGCATGCATGTGTGTGTGTGTGTGTGCGCACGTGTGTGTGTCTGACAGTCCCATGGTGTTATGGCGGGCAGTCTCCGAGGGATGTCCTTAAGAACAAAAGCATCTGGAAGAGGCCTCCTTTGCTCTCCCCCTGTTACCGTGGTTACAGGCTGGCAGCTTACATGTGTGTGTAGAATTATGTGAGTGTGTGTATGTAATGTATGTATTAACTGTTGTTAAAATGCGGTCAGACTAAAGACTAAAGACACTTTCAGATTTGATGATGAAGGATTGAAATTGAAATGATGACGACTATTTTTTCAGAAGTGATGTGGTGAAGATATGGGTTTGGGTTAGAATGAATGTAAGTCATTGGAAAGCACTCACAAATTTAGGGGTGTGTCCCAGTGTGTGTGTGTGTGTGTGTGTGTGTGTGTGTGTGTGTATGTGTGGGTGCGAACACATACATGCGCAGACTTGCCGGCTGGCGAGCAACTGTCGCCACGTGGCAACAGCCAACCACGCTTCACTTCTGGCCTCGCCAAGCTCTCCAATTACAGGACCCAGCACTGCCAAGAGCACCCCCAGCCCCCCCACTGTTTCTCTCAATAGAAGGGATGACTGGGCTGCCGCCCCTGACACACACGCGCGCGCACACACACACACACACACACCAGAGAGCCAATGAATGTGGAGGCGCCTCTCTCCCCTCCTCTCTTCTCGCGGTGCACCTGCCTCCCTGCTCTCCAGGCCAGCTCGACTCTATCAAAGGAGCTGAGCTCTTTTCTTCCAGAAAGCTAATCCAACACCTGTCTCCAGGCTTTATTCAGGGAATAGAGGGAATAGGGGTGCTATATGTATGTGCGCGTGAATCTGAGAGTGTCTGTGTGTGTGTGTGTGTGTGTGTGTGAGAGAGAGAGAGAGAGAGAGAGAGAAATAGAGAGAGAGAATAATTTGTGTTAATAATTTGTGTTTAGAGAGAGGTTGTCCGAAAGAAAGAAAGAAAGAAAGAAAAAAGAAAGAAAGAAAGAAAAGAAAAAGAAAGAAGTCTTTGTGTGAGGATTTGGGACTGGGCATATGGGGACTACAAGGCGCACAATGTATTCTTTTTCAGTGGTAACAAAGTATCAAAGGGCATTTAGTGAATAGGTGGGGTTTCAGATATTATTTTCCAGGGGCTCAGGCTAACGAAAGCACAAAAAACAAAGAGAGCTTTCATTGCATTATGCAACTGTTGTGTATCCATTTGTTTGGCAATGATGGCATATAGGAAACATCCCGGACATACTCTGAAACCAAGAATACAACCAAACAAGTCAAGGTTATGCAGCATTCCATAGACAAAGACTAGACTTTTATTCTGACACCATATCATCCCTATTTAAGGGATTCTCTAGTCACATGAGGGCCACTCAATAACCAGAGTGGTCATAAAAGTCTGGGTTTTTTCAATCCTTTTCAGCCTCGGGTCCATTTCAGTCTCACCTTGGGTCTGAGCCTCACTGAATCGTGTTACTTCTCATGTCATGTGGGAGCTCGCCACTCACCAGCAAAGGGCCCATTTCGGCTCCTGAATCCTCGCTCCAGAAACCACGATGTTAGTGATGCACGCGGCTCTGTGTACAGAGCACGGCCGGTGTTTCCGTCTTGTTTGCCCTATCTAGAAACATGGGGAGCCATTGAAATATTCCCCCCTTTTTTACAGACTTTAATTTAACAGGACGACTCACATCAGGCCCTCTGAAGATTCGCCTCTAGCTGCAGGGGCCTCTCAAATTGGAAATTGGAGGTAAAATAAATCTAAGATTGCTTCCCTCCCTGTAGAGTCCTGAAAATGGCTGCAGGGGATATATTAGAGAGAGGGACGAGAAGGAGAGTTAGATGGATAGAGGTGGAGGCAAAGAAAAAGAGAGACAGAGGGAGAGGGGAGGAAAGAAAGAGGGAGAGAGGAAACAAGAGGCAGAGAGGAAAGAGGAGAAAGAGAGAAGGAGGGAGAGAGAGATGGAGTTAATGGAGCTTTATTCACGTTAGCCAGCGGGGCCTGAAATAGTCTTTTACCAGCAAAGGCTTCTGAAACCTCTTTGTGTGTGTGTGTGTGTGTGTGTTCCCCCATGCACATGTGCCAGCAAATGTGCATAAGTCTGTGCATGTCTGTGCTTGTAGGTGTGTTATGGGTATCCCAGCATGTGTGCATATGCATCAGTTTATACCGAATTCTATATCTGTCCAATCACTGAGATAGAGCTATGATTGGATACACCTACAGCGGCATGCCAGAATCCCATAAACACTGTCTCACTGAATATGAAACAAGGTTCATTTGAATCAAACATGCCAATGCAGTAGCAGCTGATCGGTCACACCATACACACACACACACACGAACCCGACATTGACGGTTTCCCTCTGCCGGCACATGCCCTTACATGAAGAGTGCCAGTTAGATTTCAATCTAAATGTGTTACTAGGTCAAGTTTATGAGATAGGGGGGGATGCATGTCCAATCGATTGGCCACAAGAAGTGAGACTACGAAAGATAAATTCACAGCCATGTGATATGAAATTACAGTGTCGCTGTACTGTCAGATCTTAACACTATGATATATGGGCCGCCCTTTCTGGCAACTTTGCCAAGGATTATGGGTAACACTTTACATGAAATCTGGTTTGTAACGCAATGATAATGCCTGAACGGAAGCTTAATAATAGCTATGTGAATTCATTCATATTCATGAATTCATGAATACTGAATATGAAACGGGTCATTTCAGACAGGCGATCAGATTGGTCATTCCAGTTGTGCTATTATTCTCCAAAAAACATGATTAGCTGTGTTTTATTGGTTGCTATGTCAACCCATGAGGTAACCAAGGACCTCTGGTAGTTAGTGATCCTTCATGTTTTCTCTTAGGCTTTATTCTTATGTATATACTAGAAAAAAGCCTTGTGCCTTGTCAAGCTGTTGAGGAACTATAGACCAGCAAAGTGATTCAGAGCTTCTGGTTCCATCACTTTGCCAGAAGAATGGGAAAATAACAGAAAATAACAGCTTCAAACTAGGTCCCACTCAGCACCCAGCACTTTGCTTAACCTCTTTGGATTCAGTGTGGAACAGCTTTAATGAAATGAAAAATCACTTGCATTAGCCAGCTTACCTTTACAGTAACTGTCTTTTAAGTTAACATCTCAGTCCTAGTTTGATAGCAAATATATATTTCAAAATAGATTAAATTGTTAACATATGTAATGGATCCACCCTGTGGTCTTTCTAATGTCACAGTTTAAAGAGCAAAATTATTGGCCAGAAACCTTATTCATTTTCTACAAGGACAAAAAATAAATAAAGGAACCGGACGTGCCCTGCAGAGTCTGGCCAGTTTGGTGCTCTGTGTCTTTGTGTTAGTCACTTTTTCATGTGCTTCTCATCCTCTACGGCCAGAAAATTTTCTGAGATGAGAGGACTCTCTCTGGACCTCAAGGCCAATATACATGGCCCAGATTTTGAGGCAGAGGGAATGAGAATCGTTTTCAGAAATGAAAGGAATTGTCAAATGGGCCAAAATAAATGTGTTAATACTGTAGTCTATACAGAAAAAAAAATGTGCTGTGAATGAATAATGTTTATAATTTGGAATAAAACATTTTGTCTACATTATTTTTGTTTTATTCTCTTGCCTTTTTATTTAATTGCCTTTTTCTCATCTGGAGAGCTATTTGTGATGTTTTATCTGTTTCTCTGTGCTTTTTAATGATGTTGGTGGATGTCTACCATTTTCCTTCTTGCTTTTTTCTTGGAAATGACTTTGGCACACAGTGCTATATGGGTAAACTTGGTATGCTTTTAAAGTGCAATATAAATTTACTTGAACTAAAATGAATTGTTGTTGGAACATATTTCGCATTTAAAACCAGTCGGGAGCAGTGCTGGATGTTAATGCCTTGGGTTCTTGAATTAAATACCAACTTCAAGAGGGCAATGTATGTACAGTTTTATTTCATATGGTAAAATAAGAACAGGCTCGTCCAAATGTGTTAGTGTTAATGAAGCAACACCTTTACCATGATGACATACAAACATGCGGATACACAAAATGACGCGGCCCATGGCTCTAAATTTATATATTTACCACCTGTCAGCTTGCATCTGATTACCAGTAACCCATTAGGACTTTTGCAAGCCTCTGCCCTGAAAATCTCTCTCATCTTTCTCGCTGTCACATGTTCGCATGCAAACGCATGCACGCGTACACACACCCACACCCACACACACACACACACACACACACACACACACACACACAGACACACACACCAGTGAGGCTGTTCAACTCCTATCAGTGGAGGCTGACTGGATTAGCATATCTGGGTGAGATAAAGAAGCAGACGATGGTTACTTAACTTTGACTTAACATCCCCCATCTGCCTCTTTCTATCCCTCGCTCGCTCCGTCTGACTGTCTGTCTTTTTCACTCTTTCTTTCTATTTAGCTGAATGGGTTTTTATTCTCTCCCTTGTCTAATTGTCTTAGTGTCTGCCTTTCTCTGTAATTCTCTGTTCCACACTGTCTCTCTCTCCTTCCCTCTCTCCTTCCTTCTCCCTCTCTCTCTCCTTCCGTTTTTGGCAGATGATGATATCAATGAAAACACATTCGTATGACAATAAATTTCTTATCATATTGCATCCACCACGAGGCTGAGGATTATCTATTTGTGCATTAAACTGGTGTGTCTCTCAATGCACACCTCTGTCACTGCAAATCAAGGACATCTGCTGAAAGGGAAATTTGGAAAGTCAGCGTGCGCGCGCGCACACACACACACACACACACACAGATACACTGCACACACACATACACAAATGAAACACCTGAACATGCAAGGTGCATGTGCATACACACATTCACACAAGGATAAACAAAGTTTATACTCCGTGTTGAAGAAATGTCATGGGTGTGCAATGAGATAGTTGCAGGACCGTGACATTTTATGCCAATTTTTGGAATTTTGGATTATCCAGATAAGGAGTGTGAAATGGAAAAACGTCGTATGGTGTCTACACAGCATATCAGCACCGTTTAAATGGGATATTCCTTACTCACATGCTTGTGTAAAATGCCAAATGCTTTCCTTAAGGTTAGTTTTTTTCCCCCAAAATGGAATAAGCCTTAGTGTGAAATATTTTATTGTATAATCAAGTATTATTAATTGTGTGTAAACGCATTACTCACAAAATTAAATGACAGTTTACAACAGAATAAACACATATTGGCAATCAGTGAAATCCCCCATAATGCTTTTATCCTCAGTTGGTACTATAATGGTCACTGCATCTGATTCTTTATCAGACTATGACTGAGTAGGCAAAACAACAAAACTTATCAATAATCCGTATTATCAATAATCTGTATTGCTGCATGCAGTAGTAACACTTACAGAATAGTCATTTAAATTTGTATGGGCAGAAAAGGTGTCAGTTCTAATTGTGTCCCTCGATGCGTCCCTCACTGTAATGGTAAACTTATCATTTAGTGTAGCTTTAATCCAATCACCTCTTATTAGAATAAATGTCTCTATTTGAAAGTCTAAATTAGTGAAGAGTTCACCCTGCCTGATTGCCTGATTTGATCAGACCCGTTAAAGTCGGACACTACCAAGAACATCACAAATGGTAATGAAATCAACCCACATTCCATTCCATTATTTCACCCCTTTTACGATGAATAACAGTGATCTATGAAGGGATGACGATGCTCCGTTCAAATCAGTCGGGGTTCGAAATGTCACGGCCATACATAATCATAGGACTGACCCAGAAGTGATGGCTGGGAAACCTCATCTGGGATTCTCCACTGCATTGGAACCTATGAATCTCCATTTTGGAGTAAGTTACTGTTTTCATCTGTCAGAGTGTAATAGTGCCATTATTCAGCTCATTGGCATTTGCTGCCCCGCAGAATGAATTTATGCATATGGCTGTCCACTGTGAAAGAGGACACACATGTACCGGCACACATATACACACACCAGAAAACGTACACACACACACACACACACACACACACACACAAACACATGCAGACAGTCCGTACATTTGGCTGCACTGTGTAAGCTTAATGATAATTTATTCATTTAACTGTCACCTGTCAGTGTAATTGAGATTTGCTTGCTACTAACCAACTATACCGTCTGTCCGACTCTGTCCCAAGGGTAAAATAGTGACTATGAATGCTGCTACATATAGTAATTCAAATGGATAGCTACTTAGTAACAGGGGTACACAGGCATGTACTGTACATGCATACAGGAACACACACAGAGGCACATATTAATGAGTGTGGATGCTGTTAAGGTGCAGTAATTCCCTTGGATAGCTGCAGAGAAACATCGGCATGCGTACAAACATGCATGCATCATACAAATACTCACATCCATGCACATTCATGCACATACACCCATGTGCACATACACACACACACACACACACACACGCACAGCAGTGACTCGTAATTGAGTAATTCAGCTGGACAGCTGCACAGCAACACAGGCATACATTGATGTAGCGTATGCAAATTCATACAAATGTTATCTTACTCTCCCTCACAGGCATGCACACACACACACACACACACACACACACACACACACACACACACACCAACTTCCATGACAACCAGGGGAACTCATTGATAGCAATCAGAAATGATCTCATTCCACCAAATGATGTCATTCTCGGTGGAGTAATGATGCTGTGGAAGGCACTTCAAGCTGACTTCTAATTATTTATAAACAGTAATGCTGAATATGCTCAAAATAATGCAAAATTGTAACTCCTCTCTTTCTTTCTTCTCTTCTCTTCTCTTCTCTTCTTTTTTCCCCATCTCCTTTTGCCATTTCTCTACTCTCTCATCTTGTCACTCCTTCCCTCCTTTCTCTTTGTCCCCATTCCTCTCTCTTATCTCCAATTTCAGGATACCTCTCTCTCTCTCTCTCTCTCTCTCTCTCTCTCTCTCTCTCATCTCTAATTTACCTCAATGACAGATCCCCCACCTGCCTCAGATAATAAGATACTCCCTCTGGCCGGCGAGACTCATTCCCCCAGAATCCATCACTCCCCGAGTCACATTACTGCCCTTTACAAGCGCTGGGGTGTTTTTCTCCTTAATTGTGGCCCTATACATACCTCACCCCATAGTAATAATAAATGGTCTTGTCCTCCATTATGGCCATTAGGGAACTCACACTGAGAGTAGCATACCGCCCACAGTGTGGAGCGCTTGTTTGGCACTGGGTGTTGTGGCCAAGGTGTAGAAGAATGTTGCCGTGTTGGAAACGCATGTTAGAGCATTCAGTATGTTAACTACAGGAGGCTGCTGCAGGGACAGGCTCTCTCTGCCTTCCTCTCTTTGTCTGTATCTACTGCTCTCTCTCCCTCTCTCTCACACACACACACACAAATACATAGCATTTGGACAGTACTGTAGAACTACCAGGGAAAGACTTTTCTCTGGGGATCTAACAATATTATATGTCTGCAAGCAGATATCTCCGACAGCAAGTTAAGAAAATGAAAGCAACCCATTCAAGCCAGAAGATGGCAGTATAATCCTATAATATTGCAAGTCTAGCCAGGCGCTGTGTATTATTCCGCAGTCATAGACAGGCATGGTGGTTCACAAAAGAGAGAGAGAGAGAGAGAGAGAGAGACAGAGAGAGAGAGAAAGAGAAAAAAACATTCAAGCTCATATGCACAGTAGGACTTGAATGAAAAGGTGAAAGGCTGAATGACTGGCTGTGTCTAAAAGCCCACCACTTTCTGCTGTTTTGACATTTGCTTCTTTTAGGCGTCATGAGCACTATGCTCACTTGGGACATTTTTGAAATTCGATGCCACCGAAATGCCAAAGCATTTCAGAAAAGATTATGCTTGATTATAGATGTTAACGCTACATTATGGACTGAGACAGTAGGACTGTGGCAACAGTTTTAACATCTGTTTACAAAGCATCTAGTAGAGTGATTCCACTTTGTCCTACAAAAAAAGGTTTTAAAATTTCACTTTTGCTTCCATGGTCTCCTCAGCAGAGTCTGCATGGTTAATAAAGGCATCATATGTACTTTGTTGTATGTGTCACCAGTAGAAATTTATGAATGGAGCCACCACTAATAACAGTGCATGATTATTTCCTTGCTCCCACTGAACCCGTCCACCAAGGAGAATATTGATGACGTCACCCTCTGCTGTGATGAACAAACAGGTACCAGGCAAGAATGTGCTGCACTTACTGTTAACTGATAATGTCACTGTCCGATGAAATACTTGTATCTCTGAACAGTCTTATTTTTTTCTGGAAATGAGTAATCGACCCTAACTTTGCTAAAAGGTACTCATCAATGTCTTGCAGAAACCTCACATCTCTGATCCAGCCTTTTATTGTATTCTGTATGTAGAAGAAAAACACCTCATTACACTAGAATTAGACCAGTATATTGAACTGCACTGAGAGTAAGTGATCGATGGGAAAAATCAACAACCCTCTGAATTCCTCAAAAGTTGACTTTTTTGCATTACAGTATTAGCAGGATACTGACAAAACTGTAGTTTTGCATTGCAATATATAACAGTGCTACAAATATGTGGCAATATTTTTGTTTGTTTGACTTTATACACAACTGACAGCCGATATGTTTTAATCTTTGGGTAAAAGCATTACAGCGGGCCAGACTGTGCTGAAGGTCCAAGTCGACACCCACAAGTCTGTAATTTCTGCCTGGTGTTTTGTCCTTGTCCCTTTTCCTCTATAACAACGCCCCCACTTTCTTTATAGATTGATTTCGTGTGTTACACTGAGACATTCCATCTCTTTCTCAGCAGTGTGCTGTCATGTCTGTCGCTATATGTGCCTGATACCAACAGGCCAATTTACAGATGGGGACACGAGGAACGGACAAGGAAATCATTACGGACAGATTCATAAATATCGGCAGCTTTGTTTCTTTTAATGGTCAGGAGTCAGAAGTTTAAGGTATGGAAGTCCTGGAGCTAAAAGACTCAAGGATAGATCAATGTCAGTCGTCAGGGGGAATGAAAGCCAGTCTGCTGGAAAAAGGGGAAAGAAGGAAGGAGCTTCAGGCGCTAAAAAGTCATATCATAGAGTCGTCAGGGTGGGCTGTGGTGGTTTCAAATCATGAATTCTTTAATGTACTAAGTCCAAATGGTCCCCTGTGCCCCCGCAGTGCCTTGCCTGGCAGTCTGAAAATAATTGAGGACTTCAGCTAGTAAAAGAGAGAGGGAGAGGGAAGGAAAGAGAGCGAGTGAGAAAAGATGAGGGACAGGGAGAGGAGGAACAGGAAGAATGAAAAAAAAATGAATGAAAAAGAAAGATGGGGACTCCGTTTCTCCAAAAATTACCTTCCCCTTTAATGCTACCCGTCCTCACCTTCTCCAGTAATGTTACCTCCTCTTCCACACCTCTCTCGTGACTCACGGGCTGCCGTTCATTTAGTCCTTCCTCTTTTGTATCACTCACATTGATGATGAAGCTCTGTTGGAAGGTGGAAGGTAATCTAGTGGCATTTCGGGAAATGGACCTCAGAGGAATACTTCTTCCATCTGAGATCATTAATCGTAACATCCAATCACCCCACTCGTAGATCAATAGAACAGTCCCGCGCTAAAAAAGGAGACATGAAAAGTGATGCTGAAGTATAAAACATGTGGCATATGACCCCCCCCTACCTCCCCAAGCAAGTTCACAGCTGGCTGGGTCAGTGAGTTGGTGCTGGCCTACGAATGAGCGCAGCACTTCAGATCATTATGGATGGATTAGTCTTGGCGCTTGTTTTGTTTTTTTTTTTAGGCTATGAATCCAAAATTAGTTGAGTGTCTGCTTCAGATAAGTTTGAGGATATCTTTTTGTTTGGCTTCACAATTTTGACTGTAAGTTCAAAATGTTGAAAAATGCCTGGTCTGTTGTTTTCTGGTTGCTGCCACCTGATTTTTTTTTTACCACAGTACATTTATAAAATAATACAAATTGTTGCGTAACTGTTGCAGTCGAACTAGGGTTTTAAGGTAAAAACACAGCCCTGGCCAGCAATCCTCAATCAGCACTCTTAGGGAACCTTGGTAATTGCCTTCCCCAGTTTCTCAGTTCAGTGAGTAGGCCCACTGGCCGCCAACTCTCTTAGTTGGTTGGGTCTTCATTAGAAGTCCTCATTCAGTAGTTAGAAGGGATATGAGTTTTCAGCCAGCCCATTAAAGGCCAAATGTCACTGATTTAACTGTGTGCAGTGCTCATAAAAGAAGTCATGCATGCTATTGATGTTCAGTACCTCTCCATTCTTCATAACGAGCTGCCTGCACAGAATTAAAAACTATAGAATACATACTGCTGAATTAAAATGAGCAGATAATGCAGTATATATTCCTATTCCAATACAATTGTGTGCTTTTTTTTTTGCAAGTTATTATTACATTACAAATTGTTAGGGGTACTGGTTTATGCAGTTTAATTCCTCAATCAACTTCAAGAGAGAAGTTTAAAATCTGTCTAAACAGTCTACTAACATGCTGTTTGCTTTACTGCAATGTGCTGTGTATATCTCATTTATTGTCTTCATTTGAAGGCTGGAATTTTATTATGGTTTTTATTTCAATTATGTTTTTCGCCCATTTAACATAGATATCCTTTTTAGTTGATACAGTAATGGTGTGTATTATTTGTTTGTAAATCTAGATACTGCAGAAATCATGTACACAAAAACTTGTCTTTTTGTTTGTCATATATATTAGAAGTTCACAGTAACCAAATCTGTAATGGTGCACACTACTGTATACTGCGACACCATCAACCCAGATACACTTACTCCATGTGCTCAGCACAAGGGGACAAATAACCCACATCAGCAGACCTCTCAACATGCCCACGAGGGAAGAAAGAAAGAAAGGGATTGGGTTATTCCAAAGATGAATGTGCCTCGCAGCTTTTGGGCACACAACACAAACCCAGTGAAAGGGAACATCGGCATCATTTGATGAGGCATTCCAAATGTCTCGGGGGGAGGAGGAGGTGG
>OMKZ01010753.1:1293-11958 GCA_900302535.1 Neoniphon sammara | reverse complement strand
GCTGATGCCAGATGTGAAGTGGTACATGCGCGCGCACACACACACACACATGCACGCTGTAGAAAGGGTTTCAGCCGGGCTAGAGGGCTGCTTTGAAAATTACGGTGAGGTTACACCAAATGTGAGCATAATGAGAATCACTTATCCATCCGTTTTAATAATCTTGGCTGCAGTCTGATGGAGGCAGAGCTCCACTGATACTCACTTCTGCTAATTTATCTGCTATTAATTGCTTTTAAGTGCACTGTAAGATCACACTGTATACACAGACCAAGTGTAATATATACAAGGCTGGGCAATATATCAGTATTATATCGATATCATGATATGAGAGAATTTTGGATATTGTAATATTGTGATATGGCACAAGTGTCTTTTCCTGGTTTTAAAAGCTGCATTATAGAAAATGGATGCACATTACTGAACTTAATAGACTATACAAGTTGCTCTATTAATTGCCTCTACCTGCTTGGACATCATACCCACATTACTGATGATTGTTTAGCAAAAATCTCCTGTGCATAAATATCTCATGAAAGCCCCAGTATCATCCCTTCAATATCACCACAATGTTGAGATATCCGGTCAAAAACATCTTGATATTTGATGTTGTCCATAATGCCCTTAATGATACACACACACAAAAAAAAAACAGTTTAAGACGAGTAAAAGATTTATTTCACATTTGTTTTCTCAAATATCACCAGCTTTGTGGAGGAATCAAACAAAGACGTCAAAGGGTCAGTGGGTCACCATGACATTTAGGGAGGCTCATATGCACAGAAGGAGGGACAGAACAGTCTGCAGTCCACAGAAAACAATAAAGAAGGATCAGTGGATGGATAATTGTGCACTATGTTAATTGATGGATCAATGATGGGGCGTTGGCAGGACAGGTGGAGTACTCTGGCTTTGTTCACTGGAGTCAGGTAATGGTTAACATTAAAACTGTGCTTCCTGGAGACAGCTGAAGTGTGATCATTGTCCAATCCTTCTCTATAATATCTTAGAATACAACTCCTTGCCTCTATAGTAAAAATCTACCGCATGTGCTGGGTTTTGGGGGTTTTGGGGGCGGCGTTTGGGACTGTGATATCAGGTTAGTGCCGACAGGGTGAAGCCAAGCAGCTAGAGAGAGAGAGAGCGAGCGCACATGACAGTGAATCACTGCAATCACAACAATACAAAACACACACACACACTCAGACACACCTTGCTTCACTGGAGGTGAGCGGCTTGATCAAGCCCAACTGTTCGAGCTAGCAAGGGTGTAGCAGCAAGGGCAAAGAGTGTCATAGTCACACAGGCACTTGAGAAAAATGACAAAACACCACGACTTCCATTAAGGCACAACAGAGACGACACTCACAAACACGTTTTGTCTTTGGGACGAGAACAGCATGATCCACTCAATGGACATAAGGTGCTGTACACACAGTACAGGACACTTCAAAACAGATGGACTATTAGCAGAACCCTCTAGTTTTTATATCTGAGTAGTTTCGTTCCAAAATCAAACTTCCACAATTAAAAAAAAAAGACACCCTGTCTGACAAAAAGTTTGCATCAAAGCACAACTCATTGTTGAAATTACAGCTGACTAAAGATCATTTCACCAAAGAAAACAATGAACATATAAGGTGATATGATGAGTTGTGAGAATGAATATCAGGCAACATTTTTTCCCAAATGAAAGTAGTGCATTTTGGAGTGAAACCCCTCATTTAATCATCTATTTTCTAATCTGTATTTTCAGAAGAAGCAATTAACTTTCTTTCTGCAAAAAACAAACAAACAAAAAGTACAGGAAAAAATTTACTTTTTTACAAAATATATATTTTTCTTGATTGAAACTAGTAAGATTCCATATAAACCATATAATATAATCATAAAATATAGAATCTAATAGGTGCAATGTAAATCAATAGAATGGAAGTGTTACACTGTTATACTCTATTGTCATTCACAGGGGAAATTCTCGGTTGCCATGTCTTCACACATTGGAATACAAATGTGGTGAATGGCTCTAAAATGTCCTCTAATAATAATAATAATAATAGTAATACACATAGAATTAAATCTGAACATTAACAGTTTATGGTTAAATACAGTGTTACATCTTATCTGCATCTAAACTGTGAGTGAAATAAAAAAAAATGCATATATCAAGTATGTGATTATCACAAAAGAACAGCAAATACTTATTATCTAGTATGAAGAAAATACATTCAAATGCTTCCATTACTTTTACCAAAAAAATACCCATTCACCATACACAGCAGCTTAGTAGAGACACAATACCCCTGGATGCAGGTTGTAATAAACCTTCTTTATGATTTTGTAATGGACAATGGCACAAGTCTATTCTATTCTGACGTTTTTACTGGATCTCTCCTTCCAGCTAGCTACAGCTGCTTGGCCAGAGTAAATCAGCACCTAAAATCAGCAGAGGTAATTAGACACAGTGGATGCCCACAAACCTTAGTACACAATTTACATAGACCCCCCCCACCTCACACACACACACACACACACACACACACACATGCATGCATGCTTGTCGATGCATGTACGCATGCATGCAAACAAACAAGCTCATATGCACAAAATGAGCATGGCAAGTTTAACTCACACAAGTAATAACAAAGAATGTGAATGTCATTGGCAATGTATGGAATGTTAATGGTTATACTATACTATAGTTATATTTTCCTTTTTTTTGATAACTGATTTAGATCATTTTCCATCACTTCATTGGTTTTAACAATCTGAATCTCAGACTTAATTTGGTTTTGCACTGTATTTCATCATGGCCCCAGGTCTCCTCAACCTCTCTCAAACAAACATCTCTCCCTTTTATGAGCCCACTGCTCTCGTTCTGTCTCTCTCTTTCTCTATGGTGTGAATAGACAGTGAATAGAGCGATGATGCGTTAGTGTAGTGAGCAAGCTGAACAGTCTTTCTTCCATGACAAATATAGTAGGGTGTGTCTCAAACAACATCCTATACCCTACATAGTTCACTACTTTGTCGTTTGGGTCAAAAAGTAGTGCACTAGAAGTACAAGAGTACAGTGTCTATTGAGAGTTGCCCCCTTGAGATGCAGAGGAGTAAGATGAGGGGTGTGGGTGGGGTTTGATGTTTAACTCCGGGGGAGGAGCCCCTTCTTATAGGCCACCAGGCCAGCTGCCGTGGCAACAGACAGGAAGGTGGTGATACCCATGAACTTGAGGAAGCCACCCACTGAAGGCAGGTTCCTCTCCCAGAAGGTGGTGACAAATGGGAAGGCTGGGACTTCCTGTTAGAAGAGAGAGAAGGATGGATAAGTTCACTTCATTTGACTTTTGAATCTCATTTAAAACCTCTTCAACCCTTCAAGTTACATCGGTGGGTTTGTCATTACAGATGCATGCTGTGGAGTCAGGAAATGTGTATAAATGATGCACGAGACATCTAGATATTTACAATTTCATGTACTGGTGCAGCTATAAAACAATGGCAGTGGGTTTGAATATTTCACTCAGCTTCAGTGAAGTGGATACAGAATATGTTTGTGACATTGTTGTACAATATGAAAATATTAATGCTTTTTTCTAGCTTTGAAGCTTCTAAAGGAGAAATTTAAGGTGAAATCAAAAGGGTTAACCTGGCTTGGCTAACACCAGACTCTAGAGACAACCTCTGTAGAGTCTGGAAAAGCTCTTTTTATCTTGTCGGCTTAATGAGGGGACTGTGCCTGTGATGTCGGATGCTGGTTGGATATCACCAGTTTGAAGCTAATGATGTCGATCATAGCTCATGATAAAGCAGGTTGAGGGGCGGTGTGTTCATTTGATTGGCAGGTGGGGGGGCGTTGCGAATTCAAACATGAGAACTGATCAAAAACAACACTCAGAATCAGCAGTGCTTGAATGGGTGCTGCTAGATGAATGGAGCCCGTCCAGACTAGTAGTGACAGCTCCTTGCTGTCCCACGCAGTCATCATCAGCCAGGCTACAATAAAAATTCAAAGAGGATTCCTCACCATGCACTCAGGCTCCGGCTGCCAGATCTGACTCTGGTGGATTTTACCCATCGCACACATGACCTACAATAGAAGAAGACAATGTTTGGTACCGTGCAAGACAGGAGACATGATCAACACACTTTTTTCTTGCATGCTACAAGGACTACACACTAAACAGTTCAGTTTCTGTTCAGTTTCTAAGTTTTATAAATTAAAAACAATTGCAGGAAAGTACTATAATACAAATTTAATTGGAATTTGAAAACCTGACAAAAATTATTCTGGTTCAGTGAGACAGTTGTGTATTTTGATCAGCTGTGCCCTGACCTCTCTGGCTGCCCTCTCGCCGGCCTGCACAGCCCCCTCCATGTAGCCACTCCACTCTGTGGCTGTCTCTGTGCCCGCGAAGTACAACCTGCCGACGGGCTCCCTCAGGACCCTGCAGAGAGACAAAGACAGACAAGACAGTTATAAGGCATTCTGTCAGACCCATATATCAACATATACATCAAGAAAGCAGTGACAAGGTTGCTGCTGAATAGGCAGTGACTATGGAAGGGGTTGTGTGTATGTGTGTGTGGATATGTGTGTGTGAGACTCACTTGCCATACTGAGTGAGAATTCCTGGGGGGAAATAAGCAGTGTAGCAGCCCCCAGAGTACTCCTCTTCGCACCAGTTCTTCTCCTCATAGTGTACAGGCTGACAGAGACAGGCGGAGTCACAAAATCGCTCAACTAGTAAATGATGAAATTCCACTAAAGTTTAAGTATGTATTCAGTATGCTTTATTCTGAGCCTAAACTCACATGCAGAGCCTCTTCTGAGTCCAGCACTTTGGAGTAGATCTCACAGATCCTCTTCAACCTACACACATCAGACAACAGTTAAGATCAAAGCCATCCTGCAGGGTGCAAGAGTGTATCTATCTGCTATCTCCGCCGTGCACCTACCTCTCCTCTTTGGTCAGCCCCGCGAGCTTCCTGCATTTCCGAGCAAGGATGAATCTGAAACGGAGGGATACGAGCAGCATGAGGCTACTGTGCAAGCGAACATGAATAAGCAATTAGGGTAAGGTTTTACGATATTTTTGCACAGGACTTGAAATCCATTTTCACCCCATAATGGCCGGCACAGTCCCATCAGGTTTTGTGTCATCTAGCGTTAATCCAATGGGAGCGCCTTCCTCCTCAATCACCATACTGCCACAGAAACCTGATGACATACACACACAAGTAAGAAAAAAAAGAGAGAGAGGGCATGAAAGGGTCACATGAATGTACTTTGCCAGCATATAATTAGTACAAACAATCACTCCTTCCCATTCTCTTTCACCCGCTGCCTCCTCACCCTTTTTCCTCCAGAAGTTCTCTTTGTAGTAGACCATGCACTTGATGACAGAGCCCATGGGGACGCGGTGGATCAGCTGATTCCTCAGCGGGGGCAGCTCAGGGTTAAAGTGCATCTTCAGGTTCAGACCAGGAGGCGTGGCTACAATCACATACTTGGCCTAGCAGAGAGGGAACACACACACACACACAAGATGGTATGTATGCATGCAGCAGGCTTCCAGGCGACCTGTAGGTGGCAGCACAGAACAATGTTGGAAGGAGCAGCCTTTGATTCAGACTGTGTGGGTGGAAGAAAGTCACCAAGAGTTCATACCACTGCAGTTTGTTTTACCTGTTTAGATTATACAAGGTGGAGGAAGCCTCAAATTATAAATGAGCAATAGACAGGGAACCGGTTTAACAGGAAACCTTTATTTGCTGTTTTTATTAACCAATCCAGGGAGAGTTTTGCTGAGCATGCATGCTCTTTCTCACCAATTCACACCTGGGAGCTGCCAAGTGCAAGCACTGTGAGCATGTGGGGGTTAAGTGCCTTGCTCAAGAGCACATCAGCTGTGGGTACTGAGGGAGGGAAAGCACTGTTCATTCACTCCCCCAAACCACATTTTTCCTGCTGGTCCAGGGAATCGAACCGGCAACCTTCCGGTCACAAGCCTACTGTTGGAGAACACTGATCTATAAAGTGCTGCTCCCATTCTTTATAATATATTATTATTAAATTATTAGACATTTTAAAAAATCTTAATGAGTACATTATAATAACTGCAAATCAGTATGGGAGATGATATACTGTGCTATTATAAAAAATGTGCACAATACAATCATATACCATATTCAGCATTTATCTTAACACTATCAGAAGAGCAAAAGGACAGAAGGGAACAGAAGGTAAAAGATCCATTGTCTGTGCTGCAGTCACTCACCATGTAGGTCTGTTTGTCCACTGTCTCCACCACCACCATGTCTCCAGTCTGGTCGATCCTGTAGACGGGGGACTGCAGTTTGACTCGGTCACCCAGCTCCTGGGCCATGCCCTCGCTGATCTGACTGGAGCCGCCCACAAACTTCCTCTCCTGCAGGGATTGAAGGAGAAAGCAGGGATCAGGGGGTCAGACACTGAGGAAGGTAAACCGATGTAGCCACCATTTGAACTTTGTCTGCTGCACTGCTACTCCACTAACAAGACGATCACTGTAAGATAGACGCAGGAACAAAGATGCAGCATGTAGGGATTTGTCTGATGACCACCACTGTAGGAGCTTCAGCAAAAAAAGACCACAGCATGCAGATGCAATAAAACTGGAGGGACCTAAGTCTGTAAGTTATGTTCTGGTAGTTGTAAGACTTGGTTTGTCAGATAAACTAGTCCCCATGGATCAAATTCTGTCCGGAGAAAGTGTCTTCCACTGTCATAAAACCTTATGAAAAAAAATTAATGAGACAAGCCAATGAAATAAGGTTTAAATGGTGCTCCATATCTGCTTGCACCAAAAACATACTTTGGTCTCTTCTAGTGCAAACTGCTATTTGACTGATAACTATTTTGTAAGATCTTGAATCCACCCTCTTTTCTTCTCTGTGAATTCATAGAGATTTTAACTTTTTGAACCATGGGAAAATGTTTCAGCAGTGCTTGGGCCAACACCTGCTAAAGGGTGAATAACAGAGAGGACAGAGGGGGTGGAAAGACACTAGATGCTGCCAAAGCCATGTTACACACAGTTAAACAGATAGTGACCTTTTCCATATGGTTAGAGTCAACTCCACTCTGCTCTCCCTGATCAGAAACACATTGGGTGCATTCTACTGTGACATTTGGATCACTTGAGCTGCCAGTCTGCCCAGAAATTTACAAACCAACACATAATGAAAAATTGGTGTGGAAATTTAAATAGGCTGATGCTGTGTTTCTCTTTTTATTGATCAAAGACAAGCTTCTTGTTGTCCAGGAGATGTTTACTTGAGAGTTTCATTGGAAATGAAAGATCTCTGGTTTTACACAGAGTTGATCTTCAGTACTGCTGACTGTCTGCATACCCTCCAAATGCATTAAGTTACCAGATGAACAACCGGATACCACTCATCTAAATCTCTCTATTCTAAACAAAACAGAGTTCAAACAGGGTGTGCATGTTTGTGTATACATACACGCACGTATCCGTGCACAAGTGTCTAAGTACTTGAAACAGGGAGGTCTATCAAACAGGAAATGACAATGGAACTTGTAATAGTATCCTCTAATTACCAAAACACGTCCCCCTTCCTCTGTGGCCGTGGCAACAAGGCCACTCAGGCTTCAAAAGTATGGGAGCAGAATGGGCTCCTCCTGGGCTCCAAGAAAACAGCCTTTGTGAAGACAGTAATTATGTTGGGCTGATCTGGGGGAGACTATGGCAGGGATCAGGGATAATTTGGGAGGCCGTGGGATTGTTGGGTCATACTCAACCTATTTAATATCAGTGAGTGTACCTCCATGGGCTGCATAAACAGGCAGACAGACAAGAAAACCCCACATTTACAGATACACCTAAGCATGCAGGGACACTCTGACCAGACGCACCTGTCCTCCGTTGGTGGTGGAGAAGATCCTCATGGTTCCTCCACATTGTTTGACATACCAGAGGAACCAGAGGGCCGACACCTCGTGGGGCTCAGAGGTCACGTTCACGTTGACAAACAGTGTGGCAAAGCGACGGACAGCACTGGGAGACAGGGAGGAACACTGAGAACGTTACTCTAAAAAATGCAAAAGTTGTGTGAAGGCTGCCTTAATATATTTATCAGATTGTTTTATTTATTGACCACACCAGTGTTTTTGCATGTTTCGACAATTCACGCATACTTCACATTACTACAGACCATTTTCCAAGGTATACCATACTGTTTTTACATGTTTGGATGCCTTTTTTATTCCAGGCAGCTATTTGTTTCAACACATGTGGCACAAAAATCAACTTGCAGAGACTTTAAACTTCCTTCAAATAGGTAATGCATTACCTACTTAATATCCTACCTAATACCTACCAAAGTTAATTTATTGCTGTGTGACAGTTTAGTCTTTTGATCTGAAAAGCCTAATGTCTTCTGGTGTGTTCACATGCTGGTGGGAAGCTCCGACATCTGGGAGTTCAAAGTCAGCTGTCAAACAACATTGCATTCACATGCTATTTGGTCGGAAAATCTAACGCAGAACACAAATGATAAGAAACCATGGGCATCATGGAAAGGATGCTGTGCCATGAATATATGTTTGACCACTTTTTGCCTTAAAAAAGTCTGGCTAACCAGCAAATAGCAAAATCCTTTTTCAATTTATTTACAGCACATGAATGCATCTCTCTCTGCTGAATTCAGAAACCCACACAATGGAATGTACGTTGCCACCAAAATTTAGTTCCTTAAACTCTAAATTCAAATATCCATGACTTCTAAACCTGAACTATATTAGCTGGTGCAGTAAAGAGGTTTAAGTTAGGCCTTTAACCTGAGCATTTGAACTTGACAATCTTAATACTCAAAGTATTGCACGCTTTGAAAAATAGTCAGCAGTGATGTAAGGTACATGTAAAAACAATTAAGTATCTGAGATGTTATGTGCTACCTGGTCCAGCAGATTTTTTCCAACAGTGTTTGCATGCTCATCTTGTCCCACTCCTCAGCATGGGGAGCTCTCCAGGGAGCCTCTCTGGGGATCTAAAACACAGAGACAGGATGAGCAGGTACAGTGAAAAGAGATATGTGTGTATGTATGTGGGTAAATGAACAGAGATGATGATGAGTCTTCTTTTATTACCTCCTTGCCCATCTCATCCATCTTCCTGAACAGGTTGTTGAAATCCATCAGGGTGATGGGGTTCCACATGGGAGGGAAGGAGCCTTTGAAGGAGTAGGACTTCCCCTGTTGGAGACACATCATCATTGTCAATATTATTATCACTTCATCACTAGCCCTGTCATTGTCATCATCACTGGTATCCTCAATACTGCTTCCATAATAGCTATGCATACATTATGATTACATGTACATTCATCATAGCCCACCTTCTGATATTAGTGTTAGATTACTACATCAGTTTGCCAATATACTGGCCTAATACTGGCTATTTATAAAATATCAGATATTGATGAGTCAGTGTCATCAATCTTCAATATTAGAGGTTCTTCCCTGATTATAAAGAGCCTGCAAATCTAAAAATACATTTTATTTTTGTACTTTTAATTAATTAATTTAATTTTTCCTTTTTTTAAGATTCACATTTAAGTCAGTTCTGTATCCCACTCTATATCACTTGAATACTATATGCCAGTGAATACCAAATAAACATGTCATTGAACAGGTGGGGTGGGTCAACTTGTCTTAAAGAGCTGCTAACCCTTAAAACACTTTATATTTTATTTAATGATAATGAGTACTGCAACAATCAGCGGCTTCAAATCCCAAATATTAGTACATGCTTGGTTTAATATGCTTAGTCAGAGTGACTATGAACAGTATATCCACAACTACACTGTGATAATCCGCCCTCCACAGAAAGCAGAAAATCAATTTTGGATAGGGCCAGTTGTGTAATATTTTACAACTGATCAAAGATTCAAAGTCAGCAAGCTTGATAAGAGTTCATAATACATGCCCTGTTCACTTGATTGGACTTGGGCACTTCACTCTATTTCTCAAGGATGATTTAGATTTATAGAGAAAGGTGGAAAGGTTTAAAAGGGGGTCAAGGTTGACTTATGCCAGCCCCCAGACATGAGGATCCCGTGTTAAGCTGTGGGGTTCGGTATTTTCAAGCCAAAGATTGCTGTTTGTGACTGTGTCTGTACAATCTAGCTACTTCCACTTACGTGCATGATCACGAATATCTGTTCAGTGGAGTGTGTGTGTTTACGTAACCGCGTCTGCTCTGTCTGGCATTACATCCATGACATTTGACTTGACAAGTGAATTTGTTTCGCAGTCCATTAAACAACAGTGTCCCCTGCAAGAAAGACACAAACACTAGCTAACCAGAGTGCTGTCCTTGATAGAAGTCAGGTGTGTGTGTGTGTGTGTGTGTGCGCGTGCACTTTGTCCCTGACGAAGGAGAGCCTCGATGGTACAGAGGTTTTCTGGGCACAGACACTGCCACTTGTACATTGGCAATAACTTGAGTTTATTTATTAAACATCTGATATCTGCCAGTCATGTCATCCACTGCCAATGGAGGTTATTTCCAAAAAATTCCGTAAAAGGCGGAAAACAAAATTATTTTTATCGCAAATTTCATGTATTCAATTAATTCTACAAATGTGTTTATTCATTATTCATTT
>OMKZ01010744.1:1169-17871 GCA_900302535.1 Neoniphon sammara | reverse complement strand
CTGACCTGAGATTGCTGTGCGCTGCTGCTCACATCCAGAAAAGCATTGGTCCGTGGACACACACACACACACACACACACACACACACACTGTTGTCCATTAGCTAAGTGTGCAGCAGGAGCTGCTCTCTACATTTGGCTCTCTTCATTAAAGCTGCTGTTTGGTGCCTTTACTGCTTCATGCTAAAATCTTAACATGTGTATTAGAGTTGAGATGTGCTCAAGTTCAAGTTTATCATTGCAGTTTGCATTAAAATGCACTGTAATCCCTGATCGTGAGCATCATGTCATTCAAAATAGTAAAAATAAAATAGCATATAAGACAGAAGGTAACAAGAAACACACAATAAAAGAAAGGTGGCAGAGACAACAAACATGATCATATAATAAAAAATGCATTGGGCATGTAGTGCACTGGTTGCTGTAGTGTGCGTTTGTAAAATAATTTCTGTGTGTATATGCATAGATCCGTACGCATCCCATTTTCTTGTGCAAGCATATAATCAATTCCATGTCTATATACTGTGTCTCTTGTGTGTGTATGTGAATTTGTGTGCATGTGTGAAGGATTTCCTTTTCCTTGTTTGTGTGTGTGTGTGTGTGTGTGTGTGTGTGCGCGCAATATAAGAGACTGCACTTCCCCTGCAGTAAAACACCACTCCCATCACCTTAAATAGAAAGGCTCTCCTCTCCTCTCCTCACCTCTTAAATATTCTCCTCTCTTATGTTCTCCTCTCCTCTCCTGTTTTCCTCTCCTCCTCTCCCCTCCTCTCCCCTCCTCTCCTCACTGACTTTTGTTTGGCTAATAAACATAGCAGTATCTCCTGGCTCGGAAATAAAAGTAACGTTTTTTTTAGAGTGACACAAGCTGTGCTTTCACATAAAACAACGGTCAATTAGACTTAAGACGCCGAGCCTCATTCCTCAGCCATAAAACAAGGAAAACAACAACGAGGAGACGGAAACGAGGACCAACAGCAGACTTTCTCTCCTCCTCTGCAGTCTTTGAAGTGGTTTCAGGAACTCATTGAGAACTTTTTATGGTATTTTTGTTTTTTATTATAGTATATCCTTTTAAATGTCCACTATATTAACTAGTTTGGGGATGCAGCTGTCTGCAAAACACTTTGTCTAGTATTTCAATGCTGAGCAGGGCATTAATGTAAGTTAGACATACATACCAGTTTGCCCATGTATTGGGCTGATACTGACATCTGGAGGAAAAAATAAATAAATTGTATCTGGTTTTATGTTGTCCAATTATGAATATAGAGTTTAATTAACTATACATGTATTGTAGAACTAATAAATAGTACACTGGCTGTGTGTAAACCACAAGGTGTTGTTAGGTGGTTAGCAATGGGCTTAAAGCTACAGCCCTCTCAGATCTACTGTATGTGTGAATTTCCTGCTATCTTGCTGCTGATTGGTTTGCTGCCACCATACCCTTCCACATCCTGGGTGCTACCCATAAGCTAAACTTTTTTTTTGAACTTGAACAACTCCTAGACTCCCTTGCTGCAGTTGTAGCCTCACTTCAAAGAATTTGTAGAAGTTGAGAACCACTATTCCTTCGTTTGGCACCATAGTTCAGGATCCTTCAACTTGTAGGCATGGAAGTCAACACATTCACAGTTCCCGTTTGCTCAACCATAGTTTTAGACATACCATTTTAAACCAATGCTATGGTTAGGATAAGACACAGCTTGGTTAAGCCTGGGTTTGCTCAGGTTGAGGTCAAGGAAAGGATCTCGGACTGCTGTAATTCATTAATGGCCTGTTTCAGGGCCATTTTAAAGCTCTGTCTAAAACTGCTGATCAAAAACTGTCATCATTCTCCATGACTGCAGGTTGATGTTTCCTCTGCAGTTGGTGCTGATGAACGTCCCAACTTTCCTGCTGCTATTTTGCCTGCTGCAGAGGTTCCTTGGGTTAAAGGAATACTTCACCATTTCCCGCTTATCCAGAATGAGACAAGATGTTCGATACCATTTTCATCTCTGTACGTCCACTTGTTCCTGGTAGCATTTCATGTTAGCTTAGCATAAAGACTTGAAGTCTACAGGAGTCATTAGCCTAGTTGTGTCAGAGTGAAAAATTAAACCTTACAGCAACTTCAAAGCTGTCTTATTTACATGGTGTATCATGTCTATCACATGGTAATGAAATACATGTCTTGGATTTATTTATTTATTTATTTTTTTTAACGAGAGTCATTTTCAGGGAAGTCAGATGGTAGGAACTATAATGATGAACACATATTTAGGGGTCATAGTTCCTACCATCTAACTTCTCCTAAAACAACCCTCGTTTTTTAAACAAAAATTCCAAAAAGTGTATTTCAAATACACATGATACATTGTGTAAATAAGACAGCTTCAAAGTTGCTGTAAGGTTTATTTTTTTCACTTAGACAAAGCTAAGCTAATGACTCATATAGACTTAAAGTCTTTGCTAAGCTAATGCTAAGCTAACATAAATGCTACCCATTGGAACCAACGCAGTGGATGTACAGAGGTGAAAATGGTATCAAACATCTTGTCTCATTCTGGGTAAGTCGGAAAAAGGGTATTTTATCCGAAAAGTTGGAGTATTCCTTTGAACTTGAAACTAAAGTCACCAGCTTACTCTACTCTCCTTGCCTCTGCACATCGGATGACTGTCTGGACTGAAGACAGGGAGGAGAATGCACTCCCCATCTACCCTCTCCAGAGGATTTTAGACTCTCCAGCAGATTCAAACCTCTTGAGAGGCTGCCTACATTGCAGCCCCCTTGTGGCTTCTCTCCTCAGGTCTCTACAGAGTCCTGTAAGCCCAGCTCTCCTCCAGCCAGTCCCTCACTGCTCCCTTGTTTCCAAAGATAAACAATTTTTTTTTTCTTGGAACCAGAACATGTTGAAACAAGACAGGATAAGGCGGATCAGCCCACTAATATCAAGAAAATGACACTTGACTACAAATAAATGGGATTATCTCATCTGACTTGTTTCAAGAAAAACAAGACTTTAAGACTGAATACGAGACAGAATGACTTGTTGCAGAGGGGATTTTTTTTCACTGAACCCGCCTTCAACCCTGAGTCTGGAAGACTTGTGGACTAGGAAATTACACATCAGAAATGCTTCTTCATGTTGGAGCATCACGGTCTGGCATGCTTCAGGCTGGCGTCCAGCAGCTGTTCATCTTCCCAACAGACACTGGGTGACAGGTTTTGGTCTCCAGCTTTATTCCTCCTCTTGGTGGGGAGTGTGATCATTTGTCCAATCTACTCTCATTACGCGGCTGGCTGAAGGTTGAGTGTCTCCAAGCTGGACTTGGCTATATTGACAAATCCGATCTGTTTTGGAACTGCTCCCGACAGTTCAAACTTAATGAACTTCATCCAAATATCTCTGGTACTAGAATGCGTACTGCCAGTTTTGAACATTGGCTCCAGCTCATAGTTTCAACTGAGATAGTCCATGCCCTCCAAAGATAGTCCCTACACTTCCTCTGCTTATTCAGATTACCAATATTGTCAATTATTTCAGTAATCATAGTGGTAGTTTAAATAATGACATTTACAAAAGTGAAGTAATATTACTGATAACAATAACGGTGCCTGTGATGACATGCTGACTTTTTCTTCATCCTCATTGAAATCACTCTTATTGAAGATTCCAATTGATAAGATGTGCATTAGCACGCAACAAAGCATTTAAGCAGATTACAACTTTATTTGACATGCACAGAGTGACTTTGCCATCTAATAGACTGTTCAAAGATGGACACACATGGTGTGCTGGGAACAATGTTCATGTTTCTACTTTTCTTTCTAATTAAGCAGCAGAACATATTTCTATTGCAAGCATTAAACAAAGGAAGATGAGTGCAAGACAAGCCTTACATTTCATCAAGAACAATAAATGTGATGCCTTTTCCCTTCCAAAATACAAGGGGTCAAAACCCTTTAAGGAATACTCCAACATTTTGGGCAATATCCCCTTTTGCTGGCCCCTTTTTGCCCCTTTTTTGATACCATTTTCACCTCTGTACCTCCACTGGTTCGGTTCCCATGGGTAGCATTTCATGTTAGCTTAGCATAAAGACTTGTCTACAGGATGTATATTTGAAATACACGTCTGGAATTAAAAAAATAAAAATAAAACCACAACAACAACAACAAATATTATTATTATTAATAAGTTATTATTTCACTTTGATTGAGCTTGACTAGCAGACTCCTGTAGACTTCAAGTCTTTATGTTAAGCTAACAGAAAATGCTACTCATTGGAACTGAACCAGTTTGTACAGAGGTGAAAACTGAATATTCCTTTGGATCTTTTAGGGACTCCAGCTAAAGTGGTATCAGCCACAGACCAGTTTTGTTTTGTTCCCCAAACATGGATGAAGATGAGCAGAAAGAAAAGAAATCCAACCCAAGGCAATGATCCATTGTAGCCTTTACATGGCTATTAGGCGCTAACATTTCCTATTGAATGGATTATTAGAGGTCTACACCACCCCTCTGATTGAAATTTTCTTCCAATTGGGCCAGTTTTTTTCCAATTGACATGAAAACATTAGGAAGTTTTATTCTGATCAGGCCATAATTCCCAATATTCTTGGAATATTGGGCTCCATGTAAACACACTCATTACTGTTACTGAACCCAAATATGTGATTTCAGTGAATTGTTAGAACAATTGTAGTCACAATTCTCTGGTCATTTTCACCAGTATTTGTAGCCATAGTAATTCTTGTCACAACTCCCTTCATAACCTCTCCTTCCAGCCCCTCAGCCCTGTAGCAATCTGTTACCTTCTATAGGGCATGAACTGTCCAACATAGAGTCAGTCATCTCATCTGTCTTTCCCCTCGCCTCTATTACACATAGGTGTGGCTGCTACACTAAACTCAGAGATGTTCAAACTGTCAATTTCAATAACCTTGTCTCTATTAGGCCATCTGCCATCTCCATTCCTGCCAGATTTTGTCTATGTAATGTAGAGTCCCTCACGAATAAGTGCTTCCTTTGCCAGGACCTAATTTTTTCCCCTTCTTCAGCTGTTCTTCATCACAGTTTTGGTTGACTGCTCACGTCCACTGGCCCAGACTTTTTGGATGGAGCAGCAGGGTAGCTGTGATTCACCTTAAATGCACTCCTATTTCCCTTGGCTCCCTCCCTTCCTTTAAATCTCTGTGCTTCTTGATTGGTGGTAAAGCCCCTATGCTTTGTGTTTTGGTTTACTATCCACCGAGGCAGAGTGAAGTGTTTATCCAGGAATTCCCGGAGGCCGCAGCCACATCGCGGAGATATGTTTGAAAACTCAACTTTTTTCATTTCATTTTGGCCTCCTGCCCACACAAAAATGCTGGAACTTTGATCATGGCAGACATAAGTTATTTTCAGCAATCTGTATTTATTTGTAACTTTGTGGAGGAGCTGTACCTCGTCATCTGTCCAAAACGACTTACCCAACTTTCAGTTTAGTTTAGTTTAGTTTTGGACATTATTAGAACATATTTGTACTTGCATTTGTAACTCAGTGATGTCAACAGCCACTCCTTAGCTTGCTCATTCCAACATCCATGTTTGCCCTGTTCAGTCAATTTATACACCTGGTTGAAGTCTTCTGGCTGCGTTCAATCGATAAATGGCCCAAGATACAATAGTACCATTGACCTAGTGTTGTCTTCTGCCCCTTTCTTTACAACTTTGAAACCAAAGACATATATGAGTTTGTGCGACCACAAGGTAATTGTTTTTGTTGCTCTGATGCCTCACTTCACTCCGCCTGTCTGGTCCTGCATCCTTACCTCAGATGCTGCCAATGAATTTTCTGACGCCCATAAAAGTAGTGCCCATTACTCGCATTAGAGAAGCTTTTTCACTCCTTTCAAATACTGAGGAGCTAATCTCTCAATTTCATAGCTCTTGCTTAGCAATTCTCATCTTTGTCACTCTTCTAAAAAAATGAGAGCACCCAAAGCTACAGTCTGTCCATGGCTGGATCCGTTCATTCAGGCCATTATGGGAAATTGCAGACAGGCAGACTGCAAATGGAAAAAGAGACAAATTTTCATTTGACATTTTGAAAGACCTCTTAGTTAAATACCAGAAGGCAGTTAAGGATATGAGGGCAAAATACTTTTCTGATATTGTCATTAAGTGTTGCCATAACTCCAGTCTTATTGAAAACCAATAACTCACTAATTAGCCCCCCCTCTAGCTCTAGTTTGGCATCCTTCCCATTCAGATGTGCAAGGTTATGAATACTGGGTTGAACATTGCACCCCTGATCATCACAAATTATCTACTATTCCGGTCATCCCTGTTTAACTGCTTTGAGCTGAGTCTTTTACCTCTCCTAGAGGAGACTATTGAAGTCTTTAAGCCTTCTCCCTGCCCTTGTGACATTCTCCCAACCAGGCTTTTAAAAGAGGTCTCTGGGAAAATTCGCCTCAGTATCCTGGCCATAATTAATGTTCTGTTTTTAGCATTAGCCTCCTTAAGAAGGCTAATGCTGATAACACTCTCTCCTTCAAGAAACCCAATTCATACCTCAATATCTTAAAGTAGTTCCGCTCTATTTACAAACCTTTTCTGTTACATGCACTAGTGAAGTAGATTTTATTTATTTATTTATTTATTTATTTTGCCAGTTATTAGATTTAGTGATTTACTGATTTACATAATTATTTTGAGAAATTTCCGTGTCAGTGTAGTTTGAGTCCAACTTGACTGTCAATGGAAGCTCTAAACCTTAATTAATTCTAATAAGACATTTTGTTTAGGTTCCACACAAGTGTCATGCAGTACTAGTTCCTTTTCTTCATAGTAGTGGCAGTAGTATTAGTAGTGGTAGCGGCAGTAGTATTAGTAGTAGTAGCAGTATCCCAGGTTTTCTGTGGACTTTTGTGTCCCATGATGGCCCAAATGCTTATTCAGAAACTTTTACACTTGTCTGAAGACAAAATTGTATGGGAAACACTGAATTTGACCATTTTCATGCCAACAAAATGATAGGAATTCAGAAAAAGGAACGAGGACAGGAAAAAGCTATATGTGGTTCTTTATCTGTCTGTCTGTCTGTCTGTCTGTCTGTCTCTCTCTCTTAACAAAAAAACAAAAAAAAAAACAATAGTTAAATCCTGTTCCATTGCACATAATTTTGCTTATTGATGTTTGGATTAATATGACAAAATGAATGTTTAGTTGAGAATTTCTTTGTTTGATTGATAATGACCATTGTATTTTAAAATGCAGAAATTTTTCAACATGGATCACATGAAAACTTCTAATATTAAGATGCAAGGACACGCAATGCATTACCTCATGTTTCATTTTGCATGCTATCTGGGATCTTGAGCACAAAACTAGGAGTATCAAATTTTGCGTGAAGAGTTCCACACATTCAGACTCTCTCGAGGAAACTGAGCCAAGGCAAGCGTAAAAAATGCACAAGCATACAAAATAAAATGTGCAGACCCAGCTTGGATTTCAAGAGCGATAGGTGAACCTCAGTACGGCTCAGCTCCACATGTAACTGAGTGCCTGCAGTTGCCTCAAGGTAACATTGTTAGTGCTGTAATGTGATTGGACACGCTACAGGATTCTCATGTGACATGGTAAGAAACATACACACACACACATACACACACACACACACACACACACACCATTGGATCAGGAGAGAGGTGTGTGTTTGTGGTCAGGCTATGAGTGAATTTAAAGAGGAATTTGTCAGAGTGTACCGCTGAGTGGATCAGATTCTCCGTCTCTAATCTGGTGTGTGATGGCCTGTTCTCAGCAGGCTGACCTGCAGCTTATCCCCCCATCACACTGGCTTTACTGGAAACATGAGGCCAGTTTGTAGACTGATACTGATAGCGCTGTCAGACTGAGATCATCAACAAACGGCGAGTCTGAAACTTCTCCTGCTGCAGGTCAGCACCAGTCTCACATTCTGCTTTTACCTAATGCTCTTTCAGCTTTACATTCAACTGTGCTTGCTATTTATGAAGTGATTTGTGTAAATTTAGGGACAGAATGCTTGTGTTTTTTTAAGGTTTTTGGATTACATTACCCCTCCCCTTTCCAATCGTGTCCAGCTGAGGCTATGGTAGCTCACGAAGTCAAATAATTATTGCAAAATGTTTGTTCTCGCTACTTTAGCTCTATCTTGCATGACCATCACTGTCTCTCCCTACTGTTACTGCTCTCACCCTCTCTACAACAAGGTGTGACACAAAGCAGTAACAACTCTCTACTTTATATAGACATTGTGTCCGCCTGGAGGAGATCCACTCTACTGAGTGCACTAGTTCAACTATAGTAAGGTTAAATCGTGGCACCGGCAAGTGATGAGATAATGTAGTTGACATTTTACCAAGTTATTTAGACTGCAAACATTCAATCATAACTAACACATAATTACTAAGGCTCGTTACCTGTGCAGGAGAAAACACACATTTGCGTCGCTCTGAAAACCTCTGGCCATCTTCAGTGATTTCCATGACATAAAAGCTGCGCCGATATTTATTTCTAGTTTTAGCCTTTGTCTGTCCGTTCTCTTTTTTTATTCACTTCTGCAGTATAAGTATAATCCATAGATATGATCCATATGTATGATCCAATTCTCCGCAGTCTCACGACACAACCAGAGGAAAAAGCCTGAGCGGGCTTTTTGCCCCGACAGTGGCCTGTAAGGCAGCTTCGTTATCCTCACCATGGATGTGTCATCGTCTCTGCCACAGCTAACCCAACACTTTTCTTCTGTTTGGTAACTAATCCAGCAGTTTGCAACCAACCAGCATGCTAGCGCCACCACCACTTCTGCCAGCAACTTGCAAGAGAATATTGTGTTCATCGCAAAATCCTTTGGGTTGGTTTGTCCATCTGAGGCACTGTAGAAAAATGGCGGTGCATGATGGCAGCCAACATAAAAGGAGGACCCACGCCTTTTATAGATAAAAAGACTTATTGTAACTTTATGAAAACACTACAATTCTTCATTTCTGGTTTCTATATACTAATAAAAAGCAAATTTATGAATATTATACCCCATTTCTATCTTCAACTTAATTAAAATCCTACACACTTTACCTTTAAAGTAAGTCACCAGTGTGGAAGCATTTTTGCTCACATTAACAATGAAAGACCAAAATGCATAATGCTTTATTAATTCTGGTAATATTTGAAAGGCACTGCTAAAATATTCAACGATTCTCCCAGAGCTGCTGTCACAAAATCTCTCGTCTCTCTGTTCTGCATCTTGACCTTTTTATATCTCTCTTCCCCTTGTTTGTTCTCTCGTCCTTCACAGCATGACTCATACAATCCCAGTGGCATCTCTGTGTGTATGTGTGTGCAGCTAAAACTTACGTATGCATGTGTATTTTTCTTTTTTTTTTCCCCCACACACTCTGTTTTTGTCCCTGCAACATGACAAACACACATACACTTGATGGCGATGGCCTAAAGTGACTGAAACTACAGATCTTTGTCCCTCCTAGGGATTTTGCGGATGCGAGAGACAAAATGTAAACAATCTTTATATGTGACAGATATTAGAATTATGATGAATTATTCTGCTTATTGTGTGTGCTAACTCTTTCTGCCTCTGTCTGCCTCCACCTCCTCTCTCTCATATTAATCCTTGCAGATATTTTTTTATTAAGTTCATTCTAATCCTACGCTCTGGCCATGACATCTGCTCAGCTCTAAAATACCTCATCGTACAGTAATGCCGTTTAAGGATAACATAGAATTTTTTTTTTTTAAATGTGAGCATGACGACAGCATCTTTAAAGCTGCACTCAGCCAGATTTCTGTGTAACTATGCAGTCGTCTTATCAGCCTAAATCACAAAGTGGGGGTGCAACACAGAGCGACATCACATGTCCTCTAAGACACTGTAGATTCGTTCTCTTTGCAAATATTAAATTCTGCACACTGGATGCTGATTGGTCCGACTGTTTGGTAGAGTGTGGCCAGATGTTTTTGCAAGTTAATGTGATCTTGGTGAGATCAGGTGGCTGTGTCAGGGTCATCCTCACAATTTTAACAGTTACCTCTCACTGCCATTTGGAGCCAGTGACATGCAAAGGTGCCCATGCAGCTTTATGCAAAACAACACAACAGTGTCTTGAGTAGCAAGACAGAATGTGCTGTTGTTCCCTCTGTTCGCAGATGTATGAAAACTGTCACATCCTTTTAGTTTAGATATACTCAGTTATGGAATAATACTCAGTTTTATGGAATGACACTGAAAAATGCCCACTGACAGTTAGATATATACTTCAATATACACACTATAGTGAATGGCAATCAGAAGCATTTGCTGTTATCGTCACATGTCACCACTGACAGATGTAGTAATAGCATGCTTGATTAATAGCGCTCCAACAATACCAGTCCCAGATTACTCCCTAACCAGCCCATCTGGGTGGAAACAACATAGATCAGATTGAATTTTTCCAGCACTGTGATCTATCTGGGCTGGAATAAAAACAAGCAAATATTCTCAACAGTACTTCAAGAACGCTCAGGCTGCTGCTTAACTAGCTTGGCAGGAATAAAAAGATAGATCAGATTTGATCTTCTGCATTCCACCGAATACTTGGGCAATGCTTAATTTGCCTTGACAAGGACAATGTATCTGGTGGAGCATTTCCAAATACGGCTAAATCAAGCGCTGCTCCAATATTATTCTGGCCTGGACCTGTTCTCAATGAGCCAGTGAGCCGCTGTTCTATAAATGGAGCTTAAGGAGCTCAGGCAGAGGTTGTTTTAAGAGAGGGGAGACTGGAGTATATTCTTCAATCTGGTTCCTATAGCCATCAGCCTGTCCAATAATGTGAATAAGATGAACTGCGAGTGAACTGAACAATATGTCAGCATCAGCAATCAACTGTCCGTGTTGTGTACTGTCCTGCCTCTTGTTCTATTGTTCTCTTATTATCTTCATTTTTTCAGGGTTATGACCCGTTGGCTCACCTGGTAGAGCGCGCACCATGTATTGTTGCCATAGCAACCAGGTTTAATTCCGGTCTTGCTGCATGTCATCCCTTCTCTTCCTTCCCTGTCCTTCCTGTCTATATCTACTGTCTAATAAAGCAAAAATGACCAAAAAAAACAAAAACAAAAAAACTTGCTAAAGATTATTTTGATTACAACTGCAAAGCTAAAACAGTAAGTTTAAAATCCCCAAGAAATGAACTCCCGTTACTTTTACCTCCTGGGAAACAGAGTTTCATAGGCTACATTCGATTCAGAAGGGTCAGTCAGTATTTCTGATTTCCAATCTTTCCAAGCTTTCTAGTGCTTTTGCACAGAAACATTGATGCCTGCATGGATTAGTTTTTCAGGGACTGTGTACCTTGTGTACCTATCTGTCTATATTAAAGATTACATTATGGTTGACATTATTTTCACTAAAACACAACACCTTTTGCCTGCTGATGTCATGTGCCAAACATGGGCAAGATTGATCCAGCTAGGAATTCCAACTGGGAATTCTGATTTCAGCAGCTGTTCTATTGGACATTTTCCAATAGGACATTGTTTTGTGCCAACCTCTGAGTAAAATCAAATACAACCAAATGGTGGCCTCGTACTGTACCAGTAAGAGTAAATAAAAACTTCCACCCATAAACCTTCACAATTTTTTGAACAATCCCACCCGTCCACCTATCAAATCAAGTAAAACTGTCTCTCTTGCTAACTGATTTCCTATTGGTTTACACTTTTGAATGATCCCTCTCCTTGTTATGTTCTGCTCCAATATCCTGATGGGCGTGATGGGAGTAAGAGTGCCATTTCAATGGGTCTTTAAAGCTTTGCACGTTGGTGGACACATGCGACAAATGTTTCTGAAGCACTTTGCTGTAATTTGAAGGACTTCACTACCCAGAAATCTTGTAGCTGTAACTGTAACACTAGTAAACTAAATGCTGTTCTCTTAGTGTGTGTATTTCACTCTAAATTTGGGCAAAGAGGGAGACTCTACAGGGATGCTTTTTCTGCATTGCAAACCCACTTCATAATTTGGGCCAAGACGAGTGGATTTTTCCATCAAATTTTTATATAAGACTTTTCTGCAGCATCTGTGTACCCAGTCAAGATTCTCACGTCATGTACCTGAACAGCAGGGCTGATTCAGATTCTGACTGTGAACACTTTTCACAGTTTTTCCACTCCAAAGCAAAACTGAAAACTCTCCAAAAGCGTAATCAAATTCTTCTATTCTTCGGCTAATTTCCCAACAGATAGTCTTAATGCGATGGAGGAGCTACAGTCATTTCTCTCAAAGGCAAACGTTTCAATTTCATCTCGGACTCATATTAAATTGTGTTAACAGTTAGTGAATCCATCCTCTGCCCTTCCTCATCCCTCCCTCACTCATTCTCTCTCCCTCGCTCTCTCTCTCTCTGTCTCTCTCTCTTGCTCTCTCTCACTCTTTCCTGGTGGCGAGGCTGTTAGGAACCTAGCGTGGCTGTGACGCCCGAGATGTGAAATTGAAAAGCCAGTCAGCTGTTTAAATATCCCATTTATTGTCACTCGCTAATGAAAACAATCTTTCACTGTTAAATTTGAATAGGGGAAATTGCATTTAAAAATACGTAAACCAAGAGAGCCTGACAAATGCGAGATGAGAGGGGAAGAGAGAGACGGAGGGACGCGAGGGAGAAGAGAAGAAAGTCTGGAGGAAAAAGAGGAGAAGGGAGGTTTTGTTGTCATTATGAAGGCTGAAGGACAGACCCGGCCTGAAAAACATTCCCAGGCCAATGAAAAGTAATTCAGCCTAAGTCCTAATGTAGCTTTGGGCCTCATTGTTAGTTTAAAAGAAAATACTGTGTGTGTGTGTGTGTGTGTGTGTGTGTGTTTGTTTGTGCATCAGTAATGATGAGCTGGCAGGGATGTAGTGAAGGGTATTAACTCATCTAAACTCAGTTTTCCACCGTTGCAGACTGCCATAAATCTTCAAGACATACCTTTTTAGAATACATGATAGTAAGTCGTGCCTGACTGATGTAGGATCCATGAGGACGGGGTCTTTTGAGGTAAAATGATTTTTCTAAAAAACACATAAACATCTCTATTTGTCCCTCTTTGACAAATAGAGATTCCCTGCTCAGCATCCTCGACATGACGACTGCGGTTGAAATCACTTAGAGGCTTTGTAAGCCGTGGTTTGCCGAGTGGGACACCCAGGGGACATCGAGGCGGTTCCAGCAAAAATGAAAAATAGTTTAATTTTACTGTAACCTAATTCACGACAAATTATCCCAATTGGATGGAAAATCCATGAAAATGACTACTGTAATCACAGATTTCACTCTCATCACTGTTATCTGCTCTCATACAGTGTAGAGGTACTAAATCAACAATAACAATCTTTTCATGTGGGTCTCTTGGATTTCAGGCTTATCAAATGAGATCTAATGTGAGTCTGTTTAGGGGTCTGTCTATGGCATGGATAAAATAAATTGAAAACTTCGGCCTTATCGGAGAAAATGCAGCCAAAAACATCTTCTGAATTCTTGGTCAACACCCCACATTCATTTCTTTCTTTCATTTTGCATCTTGGAGCTCTCTTTGGGTGTAAATGTAAATGTGAAGGCTTTTGTGAACTGAATATAGGTTACATTACTAGTGCTCTATATCGAATGTGATAGATAGTGGCAAAACAGACATTTACTCATTTGAAAATTTCACAATTATCACTTTAAAGGACTAAGTAGAACACTTTTCCCACAAAAACTAACAGCAGACCAAGGTATTTGACAAGGATATGCTGAGACTTGTAAAAGAGACCGTTCAACACTTAACATTGGTATGTCTATAAGCACAGAGAATTACTTTCTTACCCCGGTTGCTCAGTAATCTGGTTTTGGGTCAATGCAACTGGGTTACAAGCTCATACTCTGATTCTGAGAAACCTGGTTAAGATGTCTGTCTTACTCCTGTATGTTAATGTGGCATCCGAAAACATCCTTTCACTTTTGGTTTTCACCATCTGTCGAATTCAGGCCCCCCCCAGCATTATGGATACATTTGAGTGTCAACCTGGAAAAGCAGAATTGCCTGTAATGTCAGGTTTTGGATGGACAGATTAGCACTGGATCTTCAGTACTTTCCCTTTCCCTTCGATACCATTTTCACCTCTGTACGTCCACTGGTTCAGATTCTTTGGGTAGCATTTCATGTTAGCTTAGCATGAAGACTTAAAGTCTACAGGAGTCATTAGCCTAGCCTTACAGCAGCTCCGAAGCTTTTAGGAAATCACTCGCCCCCTCTCGCTCTCCCCCTATAGTTCCTACCAGGGATTAACCGAACCAGTGGACACACAGAGGTGAAAATGGTATAGAACATCTTGTCTCAGTCTGGGTAAGTCAGAAGAAGGGTATTTTGCCCAAAACATGGGAGTATTCCTTTAAAGGCACCAATGGACAAATTATTGCCTGCATGTAAAGGGAACTACACAGGCATCTTCTGAGTAATGAGTTGAAAAATGCAGCTAGACAAGACAAGCGTTCTCTAACTTCCAAGCTTGGAGAATGTTAATGAAGTGTCTCTGGACAATGCAATGTATTCTTACATAAATGCATAAAGTAATTGTTTCCACCAAGTGATTCATAGATAGATTAAGAGATCAAGGCAGTGCACTGACCTTCGATAAACTTTACCACTAGCCCCACCACCCACCCACCTGCAGTTAACAGCTGTGCGGTTATTGATTTACACATACATTCATCATGCATCAGGAGAGATGGCAATGTGATACCGCTGCTCACACTGTATCAGCCTCATAAAGGCTGAGTCAGATACAGACTCCTCGGTAAGAAATCGATAGTTGTGGTCACACGGGGTAGGAGAGGGCTGCAGCCAGAGGAATAAACCCCGTGTTTAAAAGGGAGGGTAAGGGAGCGAGCAAGCCAAAGAGAGAGAGAGATAGAGGAATGAGGTTTGGGCGGTTCGGGAATTGACCCCACGGCATTGGGGTCCAACTGCAAACCACAATGCCCTCTGGTGAGGAACATCGCTGCACCCTGAAACCAAAAAAACCCCCACAAACACTGGGGAGACGAGTCTTTCAGAGGGAACAATGCTCTTTTTGTAAGAGGTATACCAACAAATTCAACATAATGCATTTCAAGCGGATATCTACTCAGCATGGACTCTGCACTGAATGAACAAAATATTTAGGACGCTGTTTCTATGAAGTTATGACGAGGTGAATCCAAGTAAAAGCCATAATCCCTTACGGATTCCTCTTTTGTATACCAATTGCAAAGGAGGAGATGTGCACAAAGAAGAAGCAGGCAAGTTAGAGAAGGATTTTTAAGCTCTGAGACAGTTAAAGATTGTGCGAAAGGGCCTGCAACTCAATAACTCAGGAAGTTGTATATTTTGCACCTTCAATTCATGCTCATCATGAGCTTATTTTTGAGAGTTTTTAAGTTACCAAAACAAGACCACTTCAGTCAAGGCCAAATTAATTGCAAGACCAAGTCCGGTCAAATTTTAGTCCATATCAGATCTAAAGGGGGTTGAGACCAAGACAAGTGTGAATCATATTAGTCCAGTCCAAGAGGTTAGAAAAACAATCTGATGACCAGACTTGCATACCATAGGTCTGTATCAAAGCCCTATTTGTATGGGACTAGTTTAATGTGACATCTAACTTGATTCAAGATAATTGCAGAGGTCATCAGTGATATTAATCATTTCCCAATCTGCTATGTAATTTGTGAAGTAAAAATGACATTACAAATTACCCACCATTACCTTGCAAAGACATGAATTATGAGCCAATACTCCCGTGCAAATCTGTAATTTGGGGGTGTAACCAGTTTTTTGGAAGTACTCTTTTGGTTTTTGCATGTGTTCTTTCAACTTTCACCAGTCTTGAACTACGGGAACTGCACAGGAAAATTTCAGCAGCAATATGACTGCAAGGATGGAGGATGGAGACTGTATCTGTTAGAAGAGTCAAATATTGGACATCAATGAGATGGATGGTCAGTTGGATGGTCAATAAACTTGGCTGATTTCGAAACTCTGATAATCCAGTGTAAACACTGCACAAAACAGACCTGGGATGGTAATTCCTTAATTGCCTGAAGTCCTCAGGTAACACTTGTGCCAGGCAAAACCCTTTAACTGGGTTGAATTTTGAATGAATTCTTTTCCTAGAATCAGCTCATTCAGAAGTCGTCTTTGTCAATAACATAGCCATAAATGTTGAGGACTTCAAAACTAACACCAACCAGAATTAGATTATTAATTACACCATACTGTGCCAGAATCAATCAAAGACCAATAAGTAGGCCTTGAGGCTGTGAAATCCAAATGACAAAGTGTCTGATTATAATGCCAGGCCACAGAGTAATGGGTGTCTAGGGTGCCATTATTATTTCTCTCATTGCCTCTGTCTCTTTCTCTTGCTTTTCCCTCCCTCTCCAACTCTGTCTCTCTCCCCCTCTTTCTTGCTCTCCATCCCCATGATATCAGAGCACCACTCCATATCCAGACACAGGCAGCCAAATCAATTTCCTTCAAGCCAGGCCAATCACAATCACTTGACTGTGATCGCAGCACTCACAGCTAGAGTGCACAGTGCCAAACTTGTTCCACTGCAGGCCCGGTACCACTGCTGACTGTGGGACTCGAAACACTGAGGCTTTACAAAAAAAAAAAAAAAAAAAAAAAAAA